>CALNXI010001613.1:40310-53173 GCA_942486025.1 Porites evermanni | reverse complement strand
ATGTGTCCTGGGAACTTTGTTCCTATTTCACATCAAAATATGTGATTTTCCCTACCCTATATCAGAACTGAACTGCTGTCCTCAAGAGTCCGACATGTGTCCTGAGAACTTTGTTCCTATTGCTGATCAAAATATGTGACTTTCCCTACCCTATATCAGAACTGAACTGCCGTCCTCGAGAGTCCGGAATGTGTCCTGGGAACTTTGTTCCTATTTCAGATCAAAATATGTGATTTTCCCTACCCTATATCAGAACTGAACTGCTGTCCTCAAGAGTCCAGCATGTGACCTGGAAACCTTTAATATCCCTATTTCAGACCAAAATATGTGATTTTCGCTACCCTATATCAGAACTGAACTGCTGTCCTCAAGAGTCCGACATGTGTCCTGAGAACCTTATTCCTATTTCAGATCAAAAGAATTATGTGACTTTCCCCACCCTATACCAGAACTGAAATACTGCCCTTGAGAGTCCAGCATATGTCCTGGGAACCTTGTCCCTATTTCAGATCAAAATATGTGATTTTCCCTACCCTATAATCAGAACTGAACAGCTGTCCTTGAGGGTCCAGCATGTGTCCTGGGAACCTTATCCCTCTTTCAGACCAACTTAAATGTATACAAGAAAATATCCCACCTAGAGTTCACTTGACTTATTGAATTCATTCCTTAACTACAGAACTGTCGCCAAAAACTGGAGGCAGAGGATTTCCCCCTGTTACCATACTGTAAGTATGATGCCCAGGTATTTTTCTTTGGAAACAAATGAAAAGAAGAAAAAAGAATTCCTAACTCCCCAATTTCCCACTAACAAATAACACATACCTGGTAACTTAAAGTGACAGCTCTGCTAATAGGTGAGTATAGGAACTCGCCTAGAAATCTTAATTGGGGTGGAAGCTTTAGCTAGCAAGGAAAGCACAAGGTAACCTTGTTACATAGTAACCTTACTAGTAGCCCCATCAATACAACTGTCACACTTACTTACTGATCAAGATAATGAAACAAAAACCTGTGCTTGAAAAGTGACCTTAACCTTCAACCATGATTTGTGTGATTATTTGGCTCCCACTGCGGTTATAAGCTAGCCTAATCGATGTCATGTGAAACCAAACCACTGCTCAATGGAATCTTGTGATAAAAGGCTTGGAACCTTTAAAACGTATTTAAGTGGTTATACATGTACAAACAGGTGTCCAGGAATAACTTGCTAATTAAAGACCAAAACTTAACACTGGTTTATAGAAGCGATTTATCTCACTGGTAAAGCAGCTCTTGAGCCATAAAAAATGCTGATAATTATCGACATTTTCCTTGGCCTCTGTTTGTACAATGGTGGCACACACACTGTTATTATTACACTAATATAAAATTATTACTTTGAGACGATCAATGAATTACTTTCAGTTTGTCAAATGACTGAAAAAGTGTCTAAATGCAAATAATCATAAAAGATTTTTGGACATTTCTCCTTCCCTTATGAAGGCCCCTAAAAATTATTTTCCCCTTGTAAAAGCCAAAATAAAATTCCACCCCAGACAAATTTCTTGGAACCCCTAAAATGCTTCAATATACATTTTTGAGAATTTCACTGTTTCCCAGAAAATCTTTCAATGATCCAAGAGACCTTAATAAAACTTGCCAAAGATTTTGGAAATGTGAAAAGGTTTCAATCTAAAAAAAATATTAAATAAAAAACCCTAAGAATCCCTAAGTATGTTTATTTTTGATATATTTTTCAGTCATTCAACAAAATTGAGTAATTGAATGATTGTTGTCTATCTTAGTTATGTGATATCTATTATTATTTAAACTCCTATTCCCGTGTTTAAGAAAATGTTGAGTGAATGGGGGTTGTGGAACAACAGCTGGGTGAAAAACCTCCCCGTACGTCCACTTGCTCCTAGGAGGAAAACCCCAGGCCAGCTGTACCCCTCATTCAGGCCTCCCGGGCAGGGCCAGAAATTTTGAATAATTTTGATTATGAGGATTTAGAATGTTATTACCATTAATTGTTACAATTTAAAGATTTTAAAAGAATAACACCATTAGTTAATTAAAATAACACGCAATACAAACCAGGTGTTGCAAGGCTCTCCACCATCCACAACTCTCTATTGCATATGGTGCACATAATGCCACATATTTCAGGTACTTGCCTTCTAGTCCATCCTCTCCATTATTCACTAAATGGGGTTCTTTTCCTAGGTGTGGCATGTGATGTCATCCAGCCAGCTGTGTAGTTTGCCCTCTAGTCTACCCTCTCCATAATCAAAAATGCCTTGTACTGTAATCAGGCCAGTTGATTTGCTGTCCTTTGGAGTCTAATAACACTGTGTGCCCATTATGAAAACCTCTTTCAGTCTACCAGTCATGTAGTTGTTTCCTTTTAGACAAGAAAAAGAATAATTCATTTTATATTAATTTTACAATAAGTGCTTCTACCAAAAGATAGATGTTAAGTCATATATATAGGCTTATGATATCAATACCTACAGTTTATTATTGCATGAAAGACAGTGAGCAGTGACCTGGGCCCAGTTGTGCAAAGGCCGATTAGCACTTAACCCAGGGTTAAATTTAAGTCAGGTTTCTTTTTCTTGTCTTCTAAAGCATTTTCTCAGATAACTTTCTCTGTTATTTTTAGAGCTTCCAATCATCAACTTGTAGACAAAAAGAATTACAACTGAAATGCTTTTTAAGCTTTCAAATCTGAATTAAAATCACACACTAACCCTGGGTTATCTTAACCCTGCTTTGAACAACTCGGCCCTGGTGTTTAGAACAAAAGAAAAAACATAGCAAGAGACTGCCAAGAAGGGAAAAGGGGAAAGAAAGGGAAAAATGCCTGTAGAGAAAGGCAGAGTAAAGGGGAAACATAAAGAGTGTAAGAGGTGATTAGAGTAATGAAAATAACAAACACAAAATAAAGGGCATGGCAGGCAGTGGCACAGAGGGAGGGGAGATACAGGTGGGAGTGTTACAATTGATGGAAGTAATAAAAGACATAAAATACATGTGAGGTGAGAGGGAAGATAGGGGTGTGGCACAGGAGGAGGAAAGATACAGATGAGATCGAGTACTGCTGAAAGGAATAACACAAAGATCATATGCGGGACAAGAGGGAAGACAGGGATTTGGCACATAGGGAGGGGTGATGCAGTAACCTTGTCTCCAGGGCACTTTTCCCTGGCTTTGGAGGTGGGGTGGGTAAAGGCCCTGGCATCAGCCAGTCACATGATCATCAAACACCCAGAATTTGTGGGACCATTAAATTAGCATACGATCGCATATGATAAACAAAACATCAAAGGTGACAGGTAGACCAGAGTTTTTATCAGTGCTTCGCCGAGTTGGATTTTCTCTGAGTAACACTTGGTAACTTTCCCAGGGCTTTCATTAGGGTTTGGTAAAAGAAATCAAAAGAACAAAGTAGGGGAGGGGGCTTAAGGGAAGACAGGAATTTGGCACTGAGAGAGCTGACATTCAGGAGGGAGTAATTCCGACAGAAATAACAGACATAAAATAGGGGAGGCAACAAGAGGGAAAAAAGCGAGTCACACAGCGGAGGGAAGACACTTGTAAGTGAGAGTGCTGGTGAAAGGAATAACAGACATAAAAAAGGGCATGGGGCAATAGGGAAGGCAGGGGTGTGACAAAAGGGGGGATGACACAGGTAAGTGTTCTGGTGAATTAAATCAAAGGGATAAAGTGAGGAAGGGCAGTGGTGAAGGCAGGGGTGTAGCTCAGAGAGAAGGGACATTAAGAAGGGTCTTTTAGAGATAAGAACCAAAGGGGCAAAGTGGAGAAAAAGCAATAGGGAAAGCAGGGATGTGGCACAGGAAGAGGGCATATTAAGGTGGGTGTTTTAGTGATAGGAATTAAAGGGACAAAGTGGGGGAAGGGTAATAGAGAAAGCGGGGATATGGCACAGGGAAAAAGGACATTAAAGTGGCTGTTTTAGTCATCACACATTAGCAATCAAAGCAGGGTTGCCAAAATGCGCCGGTAACCGGCGCTATCACTGGTTACTTTACGGTTTTTGCCGCTTGAAAATTATTTGATAAAAGCAAAAAAAAAGAAAGATAAAAAAAGTTGTAAAATTAAAAAACAAAAGAAATTCTTTTAATCGTGATCTATATGTTCTTTTTTTCTAAAACACCTTATCTACCAGGAAACACATATCCCTAGTGATATGTGTTCCCCCACCTGCAAAACACATACCCCTAGTGATATGTCTTTCCCCACCTGGAAAACACATTTCCCTAGTGATATGTGTTCCCCCACCAGGAAAACACATACCCCTTGTGAAATGTCTTTCCCCACCTGGGAAAAACATATCCCTCGTAATATGTGTTCCCCCACAGGGGAAACACATATCCCTAGTGATATGTGTTCCCCCACGTGCCAAACAAATACCCCTAGTGATATGTGTTCCCCCACCTGGAAAACACATATCCCTAGTGATATGTGTACCCCCACAGGGGAAACACATATCCCTAGTGATATGTGTTCCCCCAAAGGGAAAACACATATCCATAGTGATATGTGTTCCCCCACAGGGGAAACACATATCCCTAGTGAGATGTGTTCCCCCAGCTGGGAAACACATACCCCTAGTGATATGTGTTCCCCCTCCTGGGAAACACATATCCCTATTGATATGTGTTCCTCCACAGGAAAAACACATATCCCTAGTGACACGTGTTCCCCCACCTGGGAAACACATACCCCTAGTGATATGTGTTCCCCCACCTGGAAACAACATATCCCCAGTGTTATGTGCTCCCCCCGGGGAAACACATATTCCTAGTGACACGTGTTCCCCCACCTGGGAAACACATATCCCTAGTGATGTGTGTTCCCCCACCTGGAAAACATATATCCCTAGAGATATGTGTTCACCCAAAGGGGAAACACATATCCCTAGTGATATGTGTTCCCCCACAGGGGAAACACATATCCCTAGCGATATGTGTTCCCCCACCGGGGAAACACATATCCCTAGCGATAACTGTTCCCCCACAGGGGAAACACATATCCCTAGTGATATATGTTCCACCACCTGGGAAACACATATCCCTAGTGATAAGTGTTCCCCCAAAGGGGAAACACATATCCCTAGTGAAAAGTGTTCAACCACAGGGGAAACACATATCCCTAGTGACACGTGTTCCCCCACCTGGGAAACACATACCCCTAGTGATATGTGTTCCCCCACCTGGAAACCACATATCCCTAGTGTTATGTGCTCCCCCCCGGGGAAACACATATTCCTAGTGACACGTGTTCCCCCACCTGGGAAACACATATCCCTAGTGATGTGTGTTCCCCCACCTGGAAAACACATATCCCTAGAGATATGTGTTCCCCCAAAGGGGAAACACATATCCCTAGTGATATGTGTTCCCCCACAGGGGAAACACATATCCCTAGTGATATGTGTTCCCCCACCGGGGAAACACATATCCCTAGCGATAACTGTTCCCCCACAGGGGAAACACATATCCCTAGTGATATATATCCCTAGTGATATATGTGATATACGTGTTCCCCCACCTGGGAAAAACATATCCCTAGTGATAAGTGTTCCCCCACAGGGAAAACACATATCCCTAGTGATATGTGTTCCCCCACAAGGGAAACACATATCCCTAGTGATATGTGTTCCCTTACCTGGGAAACACATTTCTCCTAGTGATATGTGTTCCTCCACAGGAAAACACATATCCCTAGTGACACGTGTTCCCCCACCTGGGAAACATATATCCCTAGTGATATGTGTTCCCCCACCTGGAAACCACATATCCCTAGTGTTATGTGTTCCCCCACAGGGGAAACACAAATCCCTAGTGATATGTGTTCCCCCACAGGGGAATCACATATCCCTAGAGATATGTGTTCCCCCACCTGGGAAACTCATATCCCTACTGATAAGTGTTCCCCCAAAAGGGAAACACATATGCCTAGCGATATCTGTTCCCCCACAAGGGAAACACATATCCCTAGTGATATCTGTTCCCCCACCTGGGAAACACATACCCCTAGTGATATGTGTTCCCCCACCTGGGAAAAACATATCCCTATTGATATGTGTTCCTGTCACTAGGGATATGTGTTTTTCCTGTGAACGTGTTCCCCCACTTGGGAAACACATATCCTTAGCGATATGTGTTCCCCCACAGGGGAAACACATATTCCTAATGATATGTGTTCCCCTACCTGGTAAACACATATCCCTAGAGAAATGTGTTCCCCCACCTGGGAAACACATACCCCTAGTGATATGTGTTCCACCACCTGGAAAACAAACATCCCTATTGATATGTGTTCCTCCACAGGAAAACACATATTCCTGGGAAACACATACCCCTTGTGATATGTGTTTTCCCACCTGGGAAAGACATATCCCTAGTGTTATGTGTTTCCCCACAGGGGAAACACATATCCCTAGTGAGACGTGTTTCCCCACCTGGGAAACACATATGCCTAGCGATATGTGTTCCCCCACCTGGAAACACATATCCCTAGTGATATGTGTTCCCCCACAGGGGAAACACATATCCCTAGGGATGTGTGTTCCCCCACAGGGGAAACATCTATCCCTAGTGATATGTGTTCCCCTACTTGGGAAACACATATCGCTAGTGATATGTGTTCTGCGACAGGGGAAGCAAATATCCTTAGTGGTATGTGTTCCCCGACATGGGAAACACATATCCCTAGTGATATGTGTTCCCCCACAGGGGAAACACATATCCTTAGTGATATGTGTTCCCCCACAGGGGAAACACATATCCCTAGAGATATGTGTTCCCCTACAGGGGTAACACATATCCCTAGTGATATGTGTTCCCCCACAGGGGAAACACATATCCGTAATGATATGTGTTCCCCTACCTGGTAAACACATATCCCTAGTGATATGTGTTCCCCCACCTGGGAAACACATACCCCTAGTGAGATGTGTCCCCCCACCTGGGAAACACATATCCCTAGTGATATGAATTCCGCCACAGGGGAAACACATATCCCTAGTGATATGTGTTGTCCTGCCTGGGAAACACATACCCCTAGTGATATGTGTTTTCCCACCTGGGAAAGACATATCCCTAGTGTTATGTGTTTCCCCACAGGGGAAACACATATCCCTAGTGATGTGTGTTCCCCCACCTGGGAAATAGAGAATACCTCATGGAAAGTGCCAGCGTACGGTATTTACGCACGAGTTGTTGACGTATCAGAAATCGAACGAGTGAGCGCAGCGAACGAGTAAGATTTCTGATACAAAAACATCGAGTGCGTAAATACCGTACAAAGCACTTTCCATGTGGTATTGTGTTTATTATATACATACTGAGACATTCATCATTTTGGCGACCTTTTTATTTCAAATGTGTCAAAAATGCTAAACACACTTACCGCAAAATGACAACGAAAACGAAGTATCAGCTTTTTAGTAAAAACATTTGTTAAAAACATAAATGACGGTGAGGATATGAGGTAATCCAAGAACTATAAGCAATCTTAACTGTTTGTTCTCAATGCACAATTGAAAATGAGTGAATTTAAGTAAAATGGCCGGTTTCAATATAAGCTTAAGCTTAAATGAAAGGCAAAGTAGCTCCAACAAAAAGCACAACAAAAGCTTACGTCTCGTTCTGTTTATCCCTTTCCACTGTTGTTTCGCCGGCTCTCTACCGTTTTCTTTATCGACAGTGAAACAAACGAAACTATTCCACCCCATTTCCGGAATGTTTTTCACTTTTTTAGCGAGAAAAACTCTTTGAGAAAAATTTTTCTCTTTGAATGAGTCCGAAGCGGCGCTGCAAGCTGCAATAAAAGGCGGGAATTTTGGCGCGAAACTCACACATCTCTGTGGCTTCTGATTGGACGTATCATTTTTCTCACACGTGAAAAAACATCGTTCACGATTCTGATTGGACGTATCATTTTTTTCACGTGTGAGAACCATCGTTCGCTCCTCTGATTGGCTAGAACTAATTTGCGTACGAAAATTTACGACATAGCTTTTTGGTGAGTATTTCTCAGTATGTATGTAATAAACACATATTCCAAGTGATACGTGCTCTCCTACAGGGGAAACACATATCCCTAGTGATATGTGCTCCCCCACAGGGGAAACATATATCCCTAGTGATATGTGTTCCCCTACCTGGGAAAGACATATTCCTAGTTATATGTGTTCCCCCACCTGGGAAACACATACCCCTAGTGATATGTGTTCCCCCACCTGGGAAACACATATCCCTAGTGATATGTGTTCGGCCACAGGGGAAACACATACCCGTAGTGATACGTTGTTCAGCTTTGAAAATTCGTTTGTGAACCTTTCTGTGGCACATGGAGAGGGGACATTAAGGTTGGTGTTTTAGCGATGACAATAGGAATCAAAAGGACAAAGTGGGGGAAGGGCAATAGCGAAGGCAGGGATGTGGCACAGGGGGAAGGGACATTAAGGTGGGAGTTTAAATGATAGGAATCAAAGGGACGAAGTGGGGGAAGAGAAATAGGGAAGACAGGGATAACTAACACAAAAAAGGGGAGGGGTTAGGGAGAAGACAAGGAGTTGCAGAGAGGGAGGGGAGATACAGGTTGGAGTGTTGGTGAAAGGAATAACTGACACAAAAGAGGGGAGGGGTTAGAGAGAACACAAGGAGTTGCACAGACGGAGGGGAGATAGTGGTGGAAGTTTTGGTGAACAGTATGACAGACACAAAGGATGGGAGGGGTTAGAGAGAAGACAAGAAGTGGCACAGAGGGAGGGGAGATACAGGTGGAAGTGTTGGTGAAAGGAATGACAGACACAAAAGAGGGGAGGGGGACAAGAGAGAAGACAGGGGTGTGGTGCATGTATTGAGAGAGAGAGGAGTTATAAGGCTGGTGGTCAGCAACCAGAAAACTCACTTTGTCTCTGAGAACAACTACCACACAGAAACATCAGTCACAATAATAAAAGACACAAAATTGGGGAAAAGGATAAGAGCAAAGACAGGGCATTGTTGTAGAGGAAAGGGAGTCATACAGGTGGTGGTGGGTGGCAAATAGAATCATAGACACAAAACAGGGAAGGGAGAGAAGAACGTAGACGGGGTTGTGGTATAGAGGGGAGGGGGGGGGAGTAATACAAGTGGGAGAGTTGGAAAATAGAATTATAACAGATGTACAATAGGTGAGGGGAAAAACCTGAAAACAGGATGGTGGTGTACAGGGTGTGAAGCCATACATAACAGGTGGGGGAGGGGGGAGGGGAGGCAAACAGAATAACAGACACAAAATAAGGGAGGGGGAGAAGAAGGAAGACAGGGGTATGGCAAACAATCGGGAGAGCTGGTGAAACTTGGAACAACAGACAAATAAACAAGGGAAGCAGGAAGACAGGGATGTTACAAAAAGGGATCGAGGTATGTCACAGAGGTGAGACTGTGGGCAAATAGAATCACATACACAAAATGACACTACATATTATAGAAGGCTCTAGCTTTTATCTGAATCACTATAACTCCTATTAAATGCTACAAAAATGTGACAATAAAATTACCTTGATGAAAAGGTTGAGTATTTTTGTTTCTGTCCTGGATGAAAAAGTATTTCTGCTTGCCATGGTGTTCCTCAGCATAGGAGACATACTTCAAAGCTTTGAGGTGCTAAATTTCTGTCATCTTGTGTTACTAACTGGGAAATAAGTGGAATTGAATGAGACCAGTGAATGCAAATGTAAAGTGTCTACCAACTTTTTTAAATTTATAGGCACGACATTTTGATCCTGAGAGTGCCAGGATTTTTCGTAGGGGTCCGATAATAAGGCAAAGAATGTTCAAAGACGTTCAAAAGAGTTCCAAAGACGTTCCAAAAAGTTCTGTCTAACATGAACATGGGAACACAAAGGAAAACGAACTCACTTCCGGTGACTTTCCTTACTAAAATGAGAGAATTTGGAGAAAGTCGATCATTCACTAGGCTTTTCTTTTCTCTCATTTAATTTCTTTAAATAATTAATTTTAAAAATGTGTCAGTTAATGCTGTAATGGCTCAAACTTTCTGTCAGGTGTGAGAAATTGGAACACAGGTGTGAGATGGAAGTTTTTTATCAGATGACCCCCTGCCCCCCAGGAAAAGCTCCCTCATCTGAAAATGACCCCCCAAGAAAATGGCCAACATTTCCTCACAGGTAATACACAACCAGCCTTTTAGTACTGTACATGTCGACCTACTCAGAGCTGGATTATGTGTAGCTCAGTCAGCAGAGCGCTTGACTGCAGAGTGGAAGGTTGGGGGTTTGATTCCTAGGGCCAGACCAATACTCAGGGTCTTAAAATAACTGAGAAATGAAGGTACTTCCTTTGCCCTGCAAATGGCTGGACCTTCACATGGCTCGGATGACCACATAAAATGGCAGTCCCGTCTCCAGTAGGAGACGTAAAAAAAGTGTCCCCAATTAGTACTCTATACAGTGGCACTCAAATAAAATGCATTTTTTAAAAAAAAAAAAAACATCGTGTTTAACAAAAGTATGCCACTTTCAACAGTGTAGACATGAATTAACACTCACTCCAGTCCACCCTATTATATCCCAAGCACTGACCTACAGTGTGTAAATAAGGCCTACTTCATTTTATAACAAACTCAGTCAAGATCCTCAGCTCTAAAAGTAGTTTCTTTTTGTGCCTTTAAAGGCTTAAAATTGCTGCACAGACTAAGATTTATCGTTTTATCTTACCTGTAACAAGGCCGGATCGAATTCAAGCCTTTAGAGTTTGATCCACTTCAAACGAGCTTTCAATAAGGCACCTTATACTTAAGCAGTTAAATGATCCAGGCATTCAAGAACAAACCTCCAAACTGAATAAGGAAGCCAAAGTTCCCAGTGTTCTTGCAGATTATCATTATTTTAACACAGACGCTAACAACGGGCGCCATCTTGATTTTTTTTTCTTTGGGCCCCAGATTACTCTCTGTCAAAAGTGCTGAAAGTACGTCATGTATGGGCGCATAAAGTAAAGGTCCGGATTAGCAAGTCCCCCTGGCTGTGCCTGGGATGCAGTTTGATTTTGTCTTTTACAGTTTATTAGTTAATTTATCTTTAAAACTTTGATGTGCTACGATGACGGATGTGTTCCAATTTCTATTGTCAAATGACCCTGCTGCAGGAGTACCCGATTGCCATACGCAGTTTTAGGGCCGGCGGGGTGGGGTGGGAAGGGGCTGGAGAAGGGTTAGTGGAATACCAAAATACCCGAAATAAACCTTCCCATATACCAAAAATTATACTAAAACTCGTGTAAAATACCAAAATTAAGAAAACCACGGTGGCCGATCCTGAGTTCCTTCCCTTCGCTTTTTAAGACATAAATTCCTTATAATACCGCGCTGAATCTTGCCGGGTTTATTCGTATTTTCTCCTTCCCATCACAACTTCCTCACCACTAGGAGAGGTTTAATGAGAGACGACTGGGAAGGCTCTCGGGCTGAGCGGCGGCAGCACTATGCTTGGGGAAATTTTAGTTATATATAAATCGGAAATAACACCTTAGGTGTGAAAATTGACACCTCGCAAATCATTTTTCTGAAAGCTCAGGTCTCGCTTGATAGGCCTGTGTAATTTTTATTTTGCAAAATTCTTAATCATTTGAGAAATAAATTTTTCAAATGGAAGGGTTTATAGCAGATCTAATACCTTAATAAAGTTCATCATTATTCATTATCATGTTTCTTGTAGAATTAATCACCTCCTCATTTTTCTATCTAATCTCCAAGCAGGCGAGAGCTGAATGCCGCTGTAAGCGTGTTCAGTGTCATGATGGCTTGATTCCAGGCGGCACATTTCACGGCTGCACTTTCAACTTTACCGTCAATCTTCCAGGCAGCAGTTCCCAGCAAAACTGATTTAAGGATTAAACTGGACTTTTTCTTTGAATATCGTGTCAGATCCAAAAAAAACATGTAATTAGTGAAAATCATCGAACTTTTGAAGTCGTTCAGTTTCAGCAGCCCTAAGTTAATGGCTTGGACTTGTTTGATGAATTACAGTCAAACCTTCCGTAAGCGACCATCCAAAATGCAAAGACTGAGTGGTCGCTTACGGGAGGTAGTCGTAACAGGGGGCTTCTTCACTAGTTTTAAAAGTAAGAACTAGGCGAAATTATAGCTAAAAACATGGCAATAACAGCAAGAACACAACTCGAAGGGCGACATCGGCTATATATTTGGAGAATATTTACGGAGCTGAACAACCTTAAACGTGCACTATCGAAGGTGAACTTAACATCGATGGAGGTAAGCATGTTTTAGCTTTGTTTTTAAACTAGGAATTATTTTGAATGAATAATAAAACAATTATTGAATTCGGCTTTCGTATCATAATAAGAATTATGGAGATCTCGGAGGGTGTTATCCGCCTCGGCCCACGGCCTCGACGGATGGCACCCTCCTCGATCTCTATAATTCTTCATAAGATACTCAACCTCATTCATTAATTGTTAAATAACCAATAGTTGGTCGTTCTCCCTTTTCGATCAATTGGCGCTTGGAGGGAAATATTACCGCATGGCCTAAATTTCCATATGAGGCCTGAAGTTCATTTTAAGGATTGTCATAATATTTTTTTAAAGTTATTTGTCCTCATTAAACAAATCACTCCTACTGATGGCTATTTTACTGTCCAATTTCCCACTCATCCGAAGAACGCGACTGCAGCAACATTAATCAATGAATGTGTTACTGTTAATTTATATCGATAGTAATCCACGCAGTACCCTGGGTACCAGAGATTTTTTCTCGCGTGTGACGAGGAGCTTCGTCGGCCGCAGGCCGACACTTCTTCGGCCCGAAGACGAAACCGA
>CALNXI010001613.1:29750-40029 GCA_942486025.1 Porites evermanni | reverse complement strand
TTGTCCTCATTAAACAAATCACTCCTACTGATGGCTATTTTACTGTCCAATTTCCCACTCATCCGAAGAACGCGACTGCAGCAACATTAATCAATGAATGTGTTACTGTTAATTTATATCGATAGTAATCCACGCAGTACCCTGGGTACCAGAGATTTTTTCTCGCGTGTGACGAGGAGCTTCGTCGGCCGCAGGCCGACACGTCTTCGGCCCGAAGACGAAACCGAAACCGGAAACCGGGCATGAAAAGTCTCTGGCACCCAGGGTATCCACGCAGTCGCTTTGCAAATAAAATGTGATTATTATTTCTCATCATTCCACAATTCGATCAAGGTTTCAAAGTTAGTAGCGCAAAAAAGTCCACACAAGGCTTTTCAGAGCAATTTTATTTCACTTAAGACATATTTAAGCAACATTCTTCTGTTCTCTTTTGCCATTCTAATAAACACTCTTTTCACTCATTTATTTACCTTCGGTGATTTTGATTTTTTACTAGTTAAGGGCTCATCGAAACGTAATTGCGTAATTACGAAATTGCGACTCAGTGAAAACCATTCTACCTCTGCGCCAATTTATTTCCTTTTTATTCAACTGGTTCAAATTTGAACCAGGGGTACTCGTTATCAGAAGGCCATGGAGGACTCTCCCCAATACACCAATGCAGCTCATTTATAATTCTTGGACAGGTACATCGAAACGGTTGTGGAACCCAACGCTCAAACGCGGTTCCCACATATCCCCCCCATGCCCTGAAAGCCAAACAGATGTCTTGCCCTTGCCATCCCTCGCGATCAAAATTGTCATTTTTCGCTTTAAGTTTGAAAAATGTGTGTAACTTGTTCTCGCCTGGTATCTGATGGCTCAAGTATTCGAATGTGAACTTCTTGTTGTTGTAGCTTGAGCTACAGGGCAGGACCTTATAGCCATAGTCGTCGAATGATGCTCCACGAGTCTCCTCCGGTTCGATCAGGAAAAGGCATTTGCTTTCGTCATTCCTTGGCCGCAGTGTGTTATCAGCTTTGAGTTTCCATTGTTGGTTTTGCGCGTTACTTGAACAAGATCGTGCTTCAGGCTCTGCCTCCCCAGATGAAGTCTCGTAAGTCAGACACCTGTTTTGAAGGAATGGAATGGGAGGGTAAGACAAAAGGTAACTTATATGATGAAGAAGAAGAAGACAGACTGTTTATTGAAACTCACGTCACAATCATTGCAGCCTATAAGGCTGAATTACAGAGTACAATACAAGCTGCATTTAAGCTATATTATATAGAAGTACTATAACTAGTAATAGATAAATTCACTAATTACAATAAATACTGAATGAGTAAGTAAAATATAATCTTTGCTACGCCAATGTGAAATTAAAATTTTAATGTAATAAACTCCTGCGAGCGCTGGGTTCTATACACTTCTGCCGGTCTCATTAACGGAATCTTCTAAAATTACTCCTAGATCTTAGATTATAATTAGGAACTATCGGTTCTTTTCTAGGTAAAAGAAAAGTTAATGGATGTTCCAGGCATTTTAACTTTTCTATGTAGTCGGTAGATATGGCGACAGCCAAGGTCTGTTCAGTTGACAGCGATGCATAGGATATAAAATACTCATGACTCTTTTCTGCACACCTTCTAATGGTTGGGCCAATATACATGTTAATATTCTGCAAAGTAGGCACTGCGTGTTCTAACAGAGTTCGAATAATTGATTTATATATTTCATACTTGTTTAATACTGCCATTATTAGACATGTTCTTAATTTCACTTGCAGTCATTTATTTAGCATGTTCATGGGATCCTGGCATGTTTTTGTTTTTTACCATTTTACCTGTTTTTTTCAGTTTTTTTTTTTTCATCTTGTAATAAAAATCCTCTTTTTTTTTCAATTTTAATCGCTTTTTAGTCCGCCAATGGAAACTAAATGTTTTATGCATTATATTACAATTTTGTTAAGCATCTTTCCAAATTCACCGTCTAGTGGTAAGCATAATGAAGGACATAACCGTTTATCTCTTTCGTATCTAGATTTTTATGTTTTCTGATATTCTATATGAAAATACATCTTTTGCAAGAAGCAATTTAGTTTTTCCTTCCTGCGAATCCCTTGTGTAACTATTAATTCTCTCATTTATCTTTAAACATTGAGTTTGAAACCTTTTATGTTTGAATTTCATCGAATATCATATCACTTGTGTTGTAATCTTCTTTTGCGATTACTGTCTCCATCATTTTCTTTTCAGTAACATTTTTACTTTATTAAATAGTTTTTGATATAATCAGTTGCTTTTTTAAAGCCAAAATCACCCCAAACAATTATCAAAAAACTGGAAAAAAGTGGCCCAATACATCGTACTAAAATCTGGGTAGGATACTCACCAAATACAGAGTATGATCCCATTCAAACCAAGAAGTAATTAAAATAAAGCAAACAAGGACATTTTTAAAACTTCATAAAACGCTGTATATCCTAACAAACCTGTCGTAAGACTCTCCAGTTGATCTGTTTCGATGTGAATGTGACCAGCGAATTCTCCCAAAAATAGGTATACCTAGGAAAGTGATAACAACGATTTAAAGGCTAAGTTTAAACAAACTGTCACGAAAAAACAAACAAACAATAGAGTGTTTTCACACACGTGATGAGACGGCCGTGTTGGTATACAAAACAACAGCAAAATATCGAATTCGTTTTGCATAATAATAGAGTCAAGTTCTCAAAAGACCCTTTCGCTGTTGTTCTCTAGACCAACATGGTCGCCGTTACGTCAGGCGAAAACACTCCATAGAGTGACGTCAGGGCGGGCATGTTGGTGTCCCTAAACAAAGGAACGGCAGCCATGTGGGTGTCCTAAACTAATCCTCCGGGAATTGAACTGTATTCTTATGCATATGTTTTCTTTTGGTTTGGTTGAAAAACATGCTCATTGATCACGTGAGTGAAAACTCTATAAAAGTATGGGTGAAGTAGCGTATATGGGACACAGATCAACAGTGATCATGAGAGTGAATATGCTGCATCACTGTAATTTTCCGTTTAAACCCTTTTCCAATCGTCAACAATCGTCCTTTTATTTCTGGGATTTGTTACTCGAAATTCCGTTACTACTTCCAAATAAGTAGGAACAAAGCCATCAAAATCGCGACAACACTTTTCTAAAAGAATGATAACTTTTCTGATTGAGTACTAGAGAATATATAAAAGACACGTAGTTGAACTGCGGGCAGAAGCATGTAAAGATTAAAGTCGATGTTATGAACGCTTCTTAAGCAGTAACCTACGGAGAGCCGGGAAAAAATCCAGGCTTGAACGGGAGTCGAACCATGACCCCTGCGATACCGGTGCAGTTCTCTGCTAATTGAGTTATCAAGCCAACTGGGACTTCGTCGGTCCTTTTGTGAGTTCGTAATGAACCCGTAGATGATCGCAGAGGTCATGGGTTCGAATTCTGTTCAAGCCTAGATTTTTTCAAGATTTCCTTTCGTTATACTGGGGTCCGTTTCTCGAAAGCCCCGGAAACTTTTCGGCAAAATAGCAAACCTCGAACCTTACGATTACAGAGCTGTTTTATTCACATATTCTTAATATGAAGAGAGGTTCCCTTCAAACAAGAAGTTTCAGGCGTATACACTTCTCCGTTTTTAGGTACAGATGAACTAAAAATAGCTTTACAGGCCCGAAAAGTTTCCGGGGCTTTCGAGAAACTGGCCCCAGCTTAGGCAACGATCACAACTACGATGAACTTTAATTTTAATATTTTCTGATTGAGATTGATGGCTGACGAATGCATATTGTATCATGAAATAATTTTTAGACATTTTTTGACTAAGCTCTGTGATAGAATTTTCCGCGCAACTTAGTGATAGAAATAGGTTTAATTATTGAGGCAAATTTCGTGGTTTGATCGCGCCTTATTTAGCCTCCTCTGTGCCTGAATTAAGCTATTAAGGAACGATATAATTGGCTTAACTTTACTGCTTCAGATACTCATAGAAGCCTTTATCAGAATAAGAAAATATTTCTTTTTTCCGTATTCCAAGGAGACATTTTTCAAAACCCACCAACCTTGATGATCAACCATTCTCGACATGGCCCTGGCAATGGCAGGGTCTTCACATGCCTTAGTCTGTTCCATCCGAGTGTTAATTCTTCTTACTTCTGTGTTATTCCGCGCCGTGTTGTCCTTGTACTTTTTCATAACAAAATTTTTTCGCACGGCATACCCATTGGCCTCTAAAAGGCGAACCCTAGATATAAATTCCATCAGGTTTTCCACGCTGCCCTCAGCTGTAGATTGCTGTCCGTGTTTCCAGGCATAAGCTTCGTACAAACTTGTTTGGGTCAGCAAAGGTTTTCCGCAAACTTGCAAACGTAGACTGCCTAGAGCGTCCTCAAGAGAGTCGTCTCTGGCCTCAATCTGACAACCAAAGATAATAAATGAATAAATACCTACGTTCTCTAACACGCAAATTTGATAATTGATTCCAAGATCCTCAGGCTTAAATGGTTTTGGCAGAATTGCTGCTGAAAGAAAAGATACTTGTATAAAAAAGCATCATTGCTTCAAAGAGTGAACAATTACGATTGACANGAGAAACTGGCCCCAGCTTAGGTAACGATCACAACTACGATGAACTTTAATTTTAATATTTTCTGATTGAGATTGATGGCTGACGAATGCATATTGTATCATGAAATAATTTTTAGACATTTTTTGACTAAGCTCTGTGATAGAATTTTCCGCGCAACTTAGTGATAGAAATAGGTTTAATTATTGAGGCAAATTTCGTGGTTTGATCGCGCCTTATTTAGCCTCCTCTGTGCCTGAATTAAGCTATTAAGGAACGATATAATTGGCTTAACTTTACTGCTTCAGATACTCATAGAAGCCTTTATCAGAATAAGAAAATATTTCTTTTTTCCGTATTCCAAGGAGACATTTTTCAAAACCCACCAACCTTGATGATCAACCATTCTCGACATGGCCCTGGCAATGGCAGGGTCTTCACATGCCTTAGTCTGTTCCATCCGAGTGTTAATTCTTCTTACTTCTGTGTTATTCCGCGCCGTGTTGTCCTTGTACTTTTTCATAACAAAATTTTTTCGCACGGCATACCCATTGGCCTCTAAAAGGCGAACCCTAGATATAAATTCCATCAGGTTTTCCACGCTGCCCTCAGCTGTAGATTGCTGTCCGTGTTTCCAGGCATAAGCTTCGTACAAACTTGTTTGGGTCAGCAAAGGTTTTCCGCAAACTTGCAAACGTAGACTGCCTAGAGCGTCCTCAAGAGAGTCGTCTCTGGCCTCAATCTGACAACCAAAGATAATAAATGAATAAATACCTACGTTCTCTAACACGCAAATTTGATAATTGATTCCAAGGCTTAAATGATTTTGGCAGAATTGCTGCTGAAAGAAAAGATACTTGTATAAAAAAGCATCATTGCTTCAAAGAGTGAACAATTACGATTGACATAAAATGGGTGTGGCCTTTTCTTTTTTTATTTAATGTATAGTGTTAGTTTCGTTGATGTATGTTTGTCAATTTGTAGATTTTGGATAAATGAATAACAACATCAACAATGGGCTTGGTATTTCGTATAGGCTATCTATCTATGCCGCACACAAAGGGCTAAATATTTCATCTTTTCAACTGAATCAAACTATGCAAAACGTTGGTGGGATGGCCACGTAATGATCCTTGTGTTACAGAGCACCCTAATAAAAGCTGGATATCTACTACTTTTGATGCCAGCCTAATGGCTACTGTCTGGATGAATCCACAAACTTGTCTAAAAGCCGAAGGTAACCAGTGGGACACTGGTGTGTCCGGGAGAGTCAAGCCGTCGCCACGTTGCCGAAAAGCTATAGTTGTCTTAGCTGAAACATCACCTGGGGGGTTCGAAGCCTGAGTTATTGTTGCCGGAGCTATGAAGTCAGAGAATACAACTGGAATGCTTTTCTTATTATGTAAAAGTTTATGGGCAAATACTGCTGAATTTCGGGATATTATCAAAGTTTAGGATTCCAGGTAAGTTGGAATCAGTCAGTGGGCATAGAAAATGTTACGTATGCATTTATTTTGCTGCACACGGAGCTCACTCACTCTGGGGTTATACGTACTACCCCAGCTAAGAATGCCATAATTTAGGTATGGAAGGATTAAAGTGTAATGCAATTTTTTCATCTTTTTATTAATCTAGATAATACCTTAGTCTGTTTATTATCCCAATGTTGTATCTGGAGACCCCAGTTGTTTAATTAAATGTTCGTCGATGAATAATGTTATAAACGTTTACGTTGACTTGGTTATCGGGAGATCTTACAACCATATAGTTGTCTTTGTTTTTTTTCCAACAACAACGATCGATTAAAATGTTCTATTATAATCTACCCTGTTACGTATATTTAACAACACATTATTTAAGAATATTGAAGTCTTTAATAATCCAACGGCGAGTTAGGATTCCACCTTTTATATTGTCTCGTCATCTGCAAGCACTAAGTATAGGATATGATACCCAAATCGGTTTTTGCCTGACATCAGATTGAATTTCAGATTTGTTTCTCAGTGTGTGGCATAAAGATGGCTGCAGCTAAAGGAGCGATTGAGCGTCTGAGAGTAATCGATCGAATATAACATGAAACGTTAATTCAAAAAAAAAAAATTGTAAATTGTAAGGAGTTCATAAGAACTCGTTGAAACGTGTCCGTGCGTTCCAGATCGAATTGGAATTTGAAAGTGTTGGTTTTTAAGGAGAGGGGAAAACCGGGTACCCGGAGAAAAACCTCTCGGAGCAAGGGAGAGAACCAACAACAAACTCAACCCACATATGGCGTCGACGCCAGGATTCGAACCCGGGCCACATTGGTGGGAGGCGAGCGCTCATGCGGCATGTATCGAGCCCCGAACAGGTAATAGTCAAGATAGGTGTTTATGTGAATGTTTGCAGGTTCAGCAGAAAAGAGAATGGTTTTGAGAAAGCCGGCCAAAGTGAATAACAGATGTTTCTATTGACCATTGAGAGACACCAACCTGGAGCCCCAACACTAAACTCTAAAGTTTGGCGTGGTACATTTCATCATAAACTCCGGTATGGGATATCGCGCATCTCTGACACTCTTGTTTATGTATTGCTTACTCGTCTACCATATCTTAATTCCTTAATTTTTTTTCAAAAACTCATTAATAACTCAGGATGGAAAAACAAACGAAATTAATGTTTAATGAGTGTCCTTATATCTGATAAAGACGCGGCTAAATTTTACGTCCGATTTTCTAGACCAAAATAACCCAGAGTCTAGAAAATTAGTGTAAGAATGGATAGATGTACGGTAAAGCTTTTGAAGCCGTTCAATAAATTCGCAATTCGTGTTTTATCAAGTCCTAAAGCACTCCGCTGCGCCTCGTGTTTTAAACTTGATAAAACACTCCTGCTCATTTATTGAATATTACTCATTGAATGGTAAGCGATTTTTATACCTTGCGTTACCCCCAGTAATCCAATAGGAGATTTATATGCGAATTATGGGAAATATAGAGGGCTTGGATGTATATGTTAGACGAAATAGGGGTTTTCCTCTGAATAGTCAGAATAAGAAACAAACTCACACTCTCGAACCAGCTGTTTTCGCTTGCAGCCATTTCGTCGCTATTTCTCTCCCCCGCAGGTCGTTCTTTGTAACGCTTCACCTCTTCTAAGTATTCCTTTTGATAACCATCAATAAGCTGTAAAATCCTTACGTCTCCGGCCACAATATTCAACACATCTGTGTATTCACCTCCAGCAAGAAGGCTTTTGAACCCGTCTATGGAAAAGTTCAGCAAATGATATAACAAATTGACTACATTGAGTATATATAGTCATCAGTGAAATATCTTTCTGTGGTTACAGTATTAAAAACGACAGTGTAGTTAGGTGGTCGCCCTTTAAAACGTTTAGTGGTCCTTAACAGGTCAAGAAACAATCATCTTACAGTAAACCTAGCTGCATGTTATGTCTACCCATTAGAGGGAAAATGGCGAAACTTAACCATCATCAATTACCGACCCGAAACGATGCTAGAATAAAACGTTTTTATATATCCTTCTACCAATATCCCACCTACCGAAAGGGAGGTTCGGTCCGTAAAGTAAACTGCGACCGACAACAAAATTCAGGCATTGTATACCAAAAATAAAATGATAAATGCTTCATTTCCTCCAATTTTTCTCTAAGAGAAGCGAATCCGTTATACATTGTAAACATAAACATTCTGCGTTCAATCTTACTCTCCACGTCAGTCGCTAAACCATCCAACCTTGTCTTCAACTCATTGATCTCTTCGACATTAATTTTACTTTCACTTTGTGTTCCTCCTGATCCCATAAAGCGGTCGATGTTGTCAAACCAGCTTACTACGTTGTTGACCCTCCCCATAAAGTCGGCAAGATTGTTAAAAAGAGTGAAGGCTGCCATGATTCCGCCAATAAAACGCTTTTGTCCGACCTGGAAAAAAAGAGAAAATGAATGAAAACAAGGTAAAAAAGAAAGTTCATAAGAAAGGGGCAAGCAAGAGCGAGGGAGAGAGAAAGAAAGAAAAAAAGAAAGCCACACTGAACAGAAGACGGCGGACGGGCAATTTTCGGTCTTTATTTCTTAACTTAATCCTTTCTCTCCCAAGACAGATTCTCATGCTCGCTTCAGAATAATTCTTATTCCGGCCCAAGTTGTAAGGCGAAAGGGGTTTATTACAATTTTTAGCTACTCGAATCTCATTTTTTATTGAAAAGGGAGCTCCAACAAATCGAGTTTTATCGCCATAAAACATATGTTTACGTCATTCCTGGATTCTTCTGTTGGTTCTTAAAATTATAAGAAATCGCCCAAGAAACTGCCTAACCTAATCCCATTAATTGGTAAGCTAATTTCCAGAACTGATTTTCTCGATTCCTTTTCCCTAATCCCGTTTACCTATCTAAAGTTCTGAATAAGTAAAACGGAGGTTTATTCAGAGAAGGCGGAGGTTAAAAAAAGTAGCTGCACTCCAAGATTTGACCTTTTTCAGAGAATACTCTTTTTGTGAGAGTTCTCTCTAGACCCTGGCAGAGAAATTAAAGTGAGACGATTGTAAGGAGTTAAATAATTGTTAGTTACTTCAATAAGGATAGCAATTGACTGCAGTACTAATATTTTTCCTTTAGCGGTGTTAATGTTACACATTGTTAAGCATTTCCGTGGATTTGCAAATTGTTTACATTATTACAGAAGGTAAATTTATAGAATATAGAAGTAATTGTTTGGTAAAAGTGTCAATATAGTTATTTTTGGAATGAAGTTAGCCTTGATCTGGAGGTGTAATAGTGTTGATGAAGCGTACTATACAAAAGACCCATCTGTTACCTTTTCCTGATGAATGGTCAAATTAACTAGTCCGGCTTCTTGCAACCTTTTTTTCAAATTTTCACGGCTTTTTTCATGGCGTCCATGGCTTGGATGTGATTCAGAACGTAAAACAACTAGAGCCACCAGCAACACGGGCAAACACAGCGTCTTCATTGTCGAACGCGAATCTTCAACTGAATGCTGGCTATCACTCTGCAATCAAGTTTTCAACTCCAAATCGTGTCAATTTTTTTTTCACTCTCCCAATTAATTTGTAATATTTGACCTTAACACCAGCTTTTTGTCTGGTACCGGCTATGTTTATTGTGTCTTCCACGCTTGCTTGCTTGGGACTGGTGGGATACCAATGTACCTGATATTTTCCCCATGAGGTAATTACAATGTACCTTAAAATTGTAAAAGGTGTGATTTCACTGTCACGCAACAAAAAAATAAATTGGAAACCGTCCAGTGGAAGAAGCCAAGAAAATGAAATGTTATAAAAGACTAATTTTTGAACAATTTGTCCAAGTCTCAGGTCTTTGTGGCTTAGAGTTTCTGAGTTATTCGCCGAAATGTTTCACGCGCCTTTGCGGACCTTTGCATGGAGACGCCATATTGGTGCACCGTTTTGGCGCACCAATAAGGCCGCCTGAAATTACCAAAATCATTTGGAGTTCACTTTTTCTATAAAAGTTATCTCTTTTCAGTCGAGAACTAGCATACTGCTGAAAATCAAGAGGAGAGACTTTTTTTCAACAAGTCAGCATTCCCATTTTGGTGTCATGCACTGTGAAAACTCGGAAGTTCAAATTGCTGTATTTTCGAAATGAAACAAGCTACGGGAATAGAAACTTGTACAAAGATTTACTTTTTGTTTATCTTCAACCTAGTGTAAATAAGAATTCGTAAAACCTCG
>CALNXI010001613.1:0-19730 GCA_942486025.1 Porites evermanni | reverse complement strand
TGGGTGTATAGAGTGAACGGGATACACACGGCAAGTGGGAGGGGCGGGCGGTGCCTCGGTTGCTTCGCTTTCAGACTTTGTCCTCCAAAATTTCTTCGTCAATTTTTCAAGTTTGATGCGTTATAATGAAGGATTTGTCCCAATTCACTGTGGTTAAATATTCCCTGAATAAATCACTCTACACATGTACCAGGAAGCCACCATCATCATCATCATCATCACTTTTATTTATAACGGTAAAAAGAATCAGGCTAAATATACAATATACAATATTCTAAAATTTTTTACAAACTATAGAATTAACGGTAATATCGTTTACAAAGATGAATGTTGAAATAAATAAAATTAATAAAATTAATTTATAAAATTAAAGCCTGTTTTCCATGAATGCCGCGTTCGAGCTAGAAGTTAACAGTTTTCGAAAGCCAGTCAAAGATTTTGCTTGTCTTACATCAGTGGGAAAATTGTTCCACAGAACAGCCCCGCTGTAGCAGAAGCTGCTTCTATAGGAATAGGTTCGTGGCAAGGCGGGAACAGCAAGATTGTTTTCAGAATCTCTAAGGTTATAAGAATTAAATAAATCGATGCGTAGTATGAATTTTGAAGACATGTATCCGTTTGACATGTAATCAGGTGCAAGGCAATTCTCCGATCCCTTAATTATGCAGCTTTGTGCCTATTCGAACAAACAGTGATGAACGATTGTTTTTGAGTGTCTTTTTTCTATTACCAGCTGTGGGTTCTAAAACTAGAAATTATCGTTTCAGGTGATGTTGAAAGGACCATTTTGAAACCACAGGTAGCCCATTAAGCTCGAAATATGAGCATACGGCCGTAAACCTTCATAGAAAGAGAAAACTGTTTACAGTAGAACCCATAAAACGGCCATAAATCGGCCCATGGACCACACAGGAGAGACGTAACACACATTTTATGTAAGGTAAGCTGTTTTTTATTGAAATCCTTTCATTTTCGTAGGTTACAGAAACGATAGGTTTTTATCCCATACCGTGAATCCTTATATTTCGAATGTTACGCAACAATGCCGATGTTCGCCGATGCTCATATTTGGAGCTTGGGCTACCTGTGGTAGAACCTGCTGTGTAATACAGTCCACTCTCTCTTAACGGACACCTCTATAAGACGGACACCTCTGTAAAACGGACACCTAGGGTTGGTCCCTGCTTTTCTTTACTCCTTTATTTGACTCTTTCTAAGACAAACATCTCTCTAAGACGGACACATAGTACTGGTCCCAAAGGTGTCCGTCTTAGGGACAGTTGACTGTACTTCCTTATAAGAGGCTAATTAGGGATGTGCCACTGGATGGGGTCTCATTTTCACGACTGGATTGACTATAATGGAGTGGCATTTTCTATAGAGTTACTAGAATGGGGTCGCACATTTTCTGATTTTGGGGGGTAAGACAGTTCTCCATATTTACGGTTACCAAACATATACGCACATACGCACATACGTACATACGCCCATGTACATGTACCGGCTAAATTATGGAAAAAATATACTTTCTATTTTCTTAAAAAAAAGACTCCCCTAGGTTGGGCGGCCTCTGGCACTACAACTTTTCTTCCCTTCCTGCGTACACTTCAAAATCTCACGCTACGCCCCTGTGTACGTGTATATTGATTCAGCAATTGGATTTCCGCCATGTTTGTTCTTAATTCCCCAAAGGGACACCTTCCGGTTAGAGCCTTTTAATCCCTTATAATGACAAGTATCTGTTTTCACTTTATGTCAATTATTATGAAAAAAAAGCGTGCACTTTCAGTTTTGTAAGCTTCGGTGGTAAGAATGTGTCAAGTGGGTATTCAGCAATTGGATATTAGCCATGTTTGTTCTTAACTCCCATGAGAGATAAGTTTCAGCTTCAACCCTTGCTGATCAATTAATTGACGCAATGGTTATGAGAATTGAGGTAATGATCCGACACAATATGCTGTGATTATTCAACCAACTTTTCCCAATTAGCACCATAAGGAATATATAGAGGATGGTGAGGAGAATATGCATATTGATGTCCGCGCTATACTGGGTTAGACAAATAGCACTTTCCGAAACAACTGAAAATGATGAGCTCGTGAATCTATTAAAATTTCAACTCGCTGGATAGATCAAGCATTTGAATCTTGGTTTTAGAATACTCACCACGGAACTAACAACTGGATTTTCTTGCAGGACAAAACAAGGTACGTACACCAAAAGTAAGTAGTTTTTAAATAAATAAAATAGCCTATCAAACGTACCATAGCCTATCATAGGCCTATTTAGTCATCTGTTTGCAAAATGTGCTACCCTAGCTTGTGGCAGTAGAAAATTTTCAAGGAGTATTCGGTTCTGTGAATAAAATTGGCGTAGTGTGCCTTTAACAACACAACATGGAATTGTGCTCTGCACAACTTTCTTAAAATATCAGTGGATTGTGATGGGCTCACATTAAGGAACTTTAAGTTACACTTGCTCATTTTTTTCTATAAAACGGAGACCTGATCTGTATCATCTGTAGAAAATGAGAAAACGCTCTTAGCTTTTTGGTTTACTGAAAGATGTATGCACAGTTATTTGAACTTGCTTTTCAGTGACGGTCAGTCAGTTTAATTTCAGCTCTGAGCAAATTCTTGCACGCACGACCCCTGCTCCGCCTTGCCTCACGCGGAACTATCTAATAAACGACTCTGATCAAAGGTTTGCCTTCAAAATCAGATCTGAAATCGTTCAATTTGAGTAAAGCGGGCCTAATTCATGCTATTAGACACTAAACACGTTAATCGTATGTAAACTTGAAGGGTGTTTATGCTATCCTATCGCACTAATTGTCTTCATACTGGATTCATTACGAATGCTCACTTTGCTCAATGAGAAAAACCGGACCACAAATAGATCACTCCTATTATTCCGGATGATTTGTGACTCCCCGAGTCTCCAAAATTTGTTTCGTTTTTCAGAGCCGTATCATATTAACAGGATTTAACTCCAAATTCACTTTTATAGGGCTCTTTTGACATTGGTTAAAGTTACAGTTCTGTAGTTTCAAATTCAAAATGATCGGAACCAAAAAGCTTAAAACCATACCAACGGGGACGACAGCTCCCTTAACTAAAACTAAAAATCGCCCCTTTGAACACAACCAACTTCACAACTCAACTTCTCTCCGTAGTTTACAGAAACTTAATTTTTTCGGTTGTCAGTTTTCGACGAAAATAATCCGCTACAGGGATCATCACTGAAATTTAAATATCCGCTGTCACATCTTATTTTAAAGAAAACTGTACATGCCTAGCAATCAACGCACTTCACAAGTCGTTTTGGAAAAAAAAAAGGGAAATTCATCCAAAACCCTAAAACAGATGGTTATTATAATGATATCATTCGTGGAAGCTTTAATGAAGTTCGGTCCATTTTGCTTAACACTGGTAGTGATTTCTTTCTTTTCTTTTTTTTTATATAATAATTTCGTTTTGTTTCCCACTTATCCGTTCACCTAACGGCTTTTCAGCTGAAGTCACTTTCGGTTTTGAACACGCACAGTTGACAAAGGGGCATTGAAATGTAAATGAAAACGAACTTCCTCTTTGTACTAGCAAATCAATTTACTCTGGCAGATGTTATAAATAATTTCGCCTAAGGCTCGGTTCATTGTTAATGGTTCGCGTAATTTGATCCGGACTATATAATGTGACAGCCATCATCCGACGAGTACATTTGTTCTCGAGACACCGAGATAAAGGCCCCGGCCAAGAGCTCAGAATAGGACAGCTTTCATGTTTTGATCTCTTGCCCCGGCCCAACAGTAATTTTGGTCAGCCTATCCTCTTCATTACTTATTTCTTAATTAACTGTATCAGACGTTAGGTACAAAAGACAACAACAACAACAAACTAAGTTGTTGTTACTGTTAACTGCGAAGAGTCGAGACTGAAATCTCAGTAAATCTTGAAGAAAATCACCAAAGTTCAAAAATCCAAAAAAAAAAAGCTTTCTTTTCATTACTTTTTATGAATTTTGATAAAAAATGGTTCTTATGACCTAATGATTACGTGTCCTTAATGGTACATTACGTTCTCTCCCTCTCTCTCGCTCCAGAGGACGAGTAAGAGAGCGGATTACTATACATTAATAGTTTCGGCACATAAAACGTTCCACCTTTTTGTTCTTTTCCACCCCTTTACTTCAAAGGATAATGAGGCAAACATCCGCATTCATTTGGATTTTGGCCTTGTTAAACTGCTTAAACCTAAGTGTCGTGGAAGGATGCGGAGGCTGTGGATCACGAAGGCGAAGTTGTGAGTATATACGTAAAAAAGCATTTAATTTCTTTTTTTATTACTATTGGTACTGTAGTTATTGTTTCATTATATTTTATTTTCCTTTTCACTGCCGTTGAATTAAATTTTCCTGGTGGACAACGTTGTTCACTTTCATCGTCTTAACATTGTCCCATCATTGTTATTCTCATTTTTTCATTGCCATGGTCATCATATTTTCATCATCGTCATTATCAATATAATCATTCCTATGCCCATTGTCACTGTCACTGTCTGTGCCACTGTGTTTTTATCGTTGTAGTTATCATCATCGTCGTCATGGTAATGTCAGTCATTTCCATTGTCATCATCCTCATCTTTATCATCCTCGACATTGTCGTTATTTTTGTTCTTCATTATCACCGTCATTACTATCATTATCATCGGTTGTCATTGTCTTGGTACAATAACTACGTGAAAAAAATCGATTTTCACTTCGCCGCCTCTTTGGAACAGTCTTTCTCGGCATATTAGGGATGCTGGATCACAAGACATTTTCAAAAGACACTGTGAAAACTGTTCTTTTAAGACGCGCCTTTTTTTAATTGATGACGTGACTGTGGTGTTTTATATCTAAAACCATTTTATCTTTAGCTTTTGTTGTTTTTAATAGTGTGCTTTGATTGTAGTTTTTAAATTTTACATGTAAATAGCGCCTTTAGACCCTTGTGAAAAGGCGCTTTATAAATGTCTTATTATAATTATAATAATAATTATTATTATTATTATTCGGTGCAACATTCTTTCCCTTTTTGGCGAACTCTTTAGCGTCGTCATCGTCATCCTATAGACGTTCAAGGCCGTCACCAAGAGATGGAGGATGGAGTTCGTGGAGTTCGTGGTACTATGCCTCGTGCTCGAGTGGGTACAAAACTGTGCGACGAGACTGCGACAATCCTTATCCTGCCAATGGCGGCAGCTACTGCTACGGATCAAGCACAAAATCAAGAGACTGCAATGAATGTAACGATTATAACGGAGGATGCGCTCATAGTTGCATAAACACTTATGGCAGTTACAGATGTACATGCTATTCTGGATATAGGCGTAATCCTTACAACTCGAAAAAGTGTGTCTGTAAGTATTTGCTTTCTTGTTCAACACTGTACTTACGTAATCAGTAATAACGCCTGCAGTTGCGAAAAGTAAGCCTCTTCATTCCGCGGTTCCAATATATGAAAGTCATATATTCATCATTTAAAGTGCTAGTGAAGTGAATAGCATAGATGTCCTTTTAGAATTCAGAAAAGTTTTTCAACCATAGAAAATCACTTTTAAAAAATAAAAACGTATAATAATCATCAAGGAATGTTTCAGATCGGAGCTCAAAGTGTGCTTCCTAATTATATGCGTCAATTTCGCGATTTTTCGAGCCTGTTAAGTTCTCAGCGGTGGACAACACTGTCTTGTAACGTCACATAATTGTCAACAAAATAGGATCAATATATATGATTCATGATTAAATTCATAAGCAATCTAGAGTCTTCCTAGAAAAATAAACAAGTGTATTCCACAATGGACGGCGTTCATCTGTGCCGTTTGTTGTTTTCCGCCTTCATTCGTCTTAGCAAACTTAAGTTGAATGGCACTCTTCTTGTCTATATTTTTTGTTTTGTTTTTAAGCGGACGGCAATTAATTTGAAGGGTGCCTCCATATGTGCAAAGCGTCACGCTTAGCTCAAACCCGGACAGAAGACATGGTAGTAATGATGTGATTCTTATGATTCTATAATGAAACTACAAAAAACAATGTTTATCTTCACAGCAATCACATGCGCCACAAGCAATTGGCCGCCTCCTAGCCAAGGAAAGTTATCACCTCATTGTAGCAACCAATCACACGTGAATTATGGGACGACTTGCACAGTTACATGCGATCGCGGTTATAAAATTGATGGTAGTTCCTCATCTCGTTGTACAAGTGATGGCAGCTGGTACCCAAGAAAATCTCCGAACTGCCGAGGTAAAAAAAAACTCAGTCCTTAGCAAGATCTTTGGATTAATTCCTTAATTTAATTTAAACGGAAGTTTGCCAAAAAAAAAGAAAACAATATTAATCTACTATCTGGCAATCTTAACCGACTCTAACTGACCAAACAACTAAAAGCAAGTAAAGGAAGAAAGGAGTTGATATCTTTAATAATAAAAAACTGAGAAAAGTTGTCGACCAGTTTATGATTTTAAGGTATTTATTTCTCTTGTCCTTTCAGTAAAAGAATGCAAACCACTTTATCCACCCAAGAATGGTGACATAATTCCGAGTATTTGCAAAACAAAGCCTTTACATGGTCAAAGATGTTTTTACAAGTGCGGCAAAGGGTACAAAGTGCTTGGACCATTTTCCACAATGTGTGACAATGGAAATTGGACAGAAGGTGGTTTTACCTGTAGAGGTAAATATAGGATTTGTTGCATTGCTAGCAAATGTGCAATATAGTTATTGTTACCTTTAATTTCAAGTAGAATAATTAACACCACTCTAATTAAATCAAGGTGAATGAAGCCCTTAAGACTTATTCGATCCCTCTTTTGTCGCGGATTTGTTATTTCTATATTTTTGTTATTTCTATATAATAATTATAATAATTTAATCCTGGCCATTTACTTACTTTCTTATGTGTACTGTGCCAATGAATTACATGCCGGCTAAGTCAGATTGGTCTATATTCAATGTTAAAACTACTTAATTTCGCGGCATGCGCTTATTTAAGGATTAAAAACTTCTGATGGTTAAATCCATCCCTGTTTTTATTCTACAGACGTCGAACCACCTAGATTCTTAAACTGTCCACCAAGGCAAACCGTCTATGCCCAGAAAGGTAAAACCACAGTGACAGTGTCCTGGGCACTAGTGAAAGCGACAGACAATGACATGTTTCCTATCACACCGCAACCGCGACCCAATGTTAAGTCTACTCACGAGTTCGCTGAGGGAAGTCACACTGTAATATACACTGCCATGGACCAGTCACGGAATAAGGCATTCTGCTATTTCAGGGTCAACGTTCGAGGTAAAAAATGTTGCAATATTATTTCTAGGAAACTATGTAACAATGCCATTTACCACTGAAAATGTACATACTTTCCAGTTGAGCCGCTCAGTAAACCACAATTTTGCAGACACAAACTTTGCTCCCTGGAGCCAAGAAAAGCTAAAAAATGTCGCATAAAAAAGTTAAAAACAAACAAACAGAGCGAACAAAAAATTCTGTGCTTTCTGACGCAAATTTCACCCAGTTTGTTTTCGCGTAATCTCTATTTTCTATTTTCTGTTTCTAAAATGAGTAACATGGCAGTAATTCACTGATGATGCTAATAACGCCCCTTAATAAATAAACCAGGCTACTTTTGGTCCCTTTACTTCATGAAACAATCAGTAGCAGTAGGAAAAACAGGGGAAAGAAGTGCTTTGAACATAGCCTGTGTACAGACGCCCTCGAAACAAATTCAAGCCGGGAAGGGAACATTTGTGTACAGGCTACTTTGAACACAAAGGATAGTAAAGCCTGGTTTTCCTTTAAAAGCCTTGCATCTAAGGCTTTTTGGTTTAAAAAAATTCCATTTGTTAATAGCGGAGCCCCACGTGCGCGTTCGCTCGCATAAGCGGAGCCCCATACCCCAGAAATATTGGTAATCACGTGACTGTACGTCCACCCGACCGTCCGCACCAAGGGCAACCAACGGTAAATGTCAAACTTTCTAGCTAGTGTGGGAGCCTGCAACCTGACATTACACATCTATGTTGTGGTCAGTTTTTTGAAGTTCTCCGCTGACACGTTACTTGCTTTCGATTGATCGCAGGCGTACCTTCAAGTGGATGTTTTCTTTATTTACGGGAGCTGAGTCTAAATATAAGGATTCAAGTCGAAAATAAGTTTTCTTTTTCAGTTCTGCGATGCCCTGTGTTAACGCCACCTGCAAATGGATATTTTGTGACTGGCAGATGTGCAAATGTGTATGGAGGCCTTTGCCGCTGGCAGTGTAATAAAGGATATAAACAGAAAGGATCGGGAGTTAAATACTGTGAAAAGATTCCTGGCAGAAATCTAGTTCGCTGGTCCGGAGGTCTTGCTTTGTGTGAGGGTAAGATATCGTTACTTTCAGAAAACTTGAGCAACTAAAATAATTCAGAAATGTTTATTGTGCATTGAATAATCATAATTAATGTCAGATCACGAAGCAAACCCACCTTTTTGAAAACACAAACTAGTTGAGGTAACCGTTGCTGTTTGCGGTTTGGTTTTCTCACGTATCATTAGCTTTTTTCTTGTTATACTACTACATGAGAAATTTCTGCAATTTGATTGGCTTAGAACAGTGGTATTTCATCTTAATTTGAAATACTTACATGTGAAAATTACAAACCTTTTCCGGGTAGTAGTATAAACAAATAATAGCATGATTTGTACTTGATATTTGGCATAAATACCACTCGTGATATTTCAAAATTGTCTCAAATTTCACTCGCCTAACGGCTCGTGAAATTACGTATAACAATTTTGAAATATCACTCGTAGTATTTATGCCAAATATCACTACTAATCATGCTATTACCTATACAAACACAACAAACACGCCATATTTTGGGTGTTTACGGTTCTTATATAACTTTAATTTCACGTTCAAAACAGCCCTTGGAATCGATATTATATCTCAAATATTGCTACCCTGTGATAATACATTTGTTACTATCGTTTGGTAATTTTTTCCTTCCTCCCTCTTTAATTTTTTTTTTTTTTGGGGGGGGGAGGGGAGGCGCAAGAGGCTGAGTGGTCGGAGCTCAGATCAGTAGCTGGATTTGTTTCTCAGCCGTCCCTGATTCAAGCTAAGTGCACTTGCACTATAAAGCAAACCCTAACCTTTACCTTATTCTACGTTGGATATCTTCTCTCTGTCTGTCCTGAGTATTAGACAGGGGACCGTTGTTGGTACTTTATCCAAGTCACATGACGAAATCTAGCGCAATACAAATTAAGGTAATACATATGTCTTTGTGTTATGTTATAGCTGTGAAGTGCCCACCACTCCATACACCAGTTAACTCATATTCAAGGTTTGGTGTAAGGTGTAAAAGGCGTAGTTACAGCACCTCCTGCTCCTTCAGCTGCAAACGGGGATACCAAATGGCGGGCGGATCGACAGAAAGAACTTGTCAGGAAAATCAGAAGTGGTCTGGTACAGATCTTCAGTGTCAAGGTATTATTTAGTGATAGAGATGTTGCCTCCGCGCCTTTTCGGATCGCATTCCTCTTTGACCAGTGTTAAACTTGGAAACGGGTGCCGGTTGGGACGAAAGTTATGTTCTTCATTCCAGGCCACAAGTCATTCTTTGGTGATTGATAAAATATTGCCTAGTCCCTAGGCCTCATTATTATGCGAGGCCGATGCGTTTCGGGTCACGTGGTCCGAGAAAGTTTTTGAGGCCTAGACAAACTCGGAGAAGTGAGACATTTTTGTCTCACTTGGGGCGGAGCTTTTGGAAGCGGGCGAGCTGTCAATAACTTTTCCGCGCTGATGAAAGATGTCCAGCAGCCATGGAGAGTACAGAGGAACGATCATTTTTATTCTATGCACGTTTTCATTGTTGAAAGTCGTTTAATTTAGCCTTTCTTTTTCATTTATCTCATTAAACTAATTTGAACTTTACTTCAACTCAAAAACTATTTGTGGGCTAAGCAAAACAGCGTCGCAAAAAAATTATTTGATCAACAATCGGAAGGTAAGCTAAAGAAATAGGTTTATATTTATTCTTGGATATGACAAGCTATCTTTCGTTTCTCTATTTTTGCTTGCTGCTATAAATTTCTCGTTATCATTTCACTTCGAAATACTTCATGTAATTTGGAAGCTTATCAAACTAATCGGACAGGCTGTTGAATTTGGTCTCTAAATTTGGTAGAATGTCAACAAACTGCTGTTTCAAATCTTTTTATCAATAAAGACTATCATTTTAATTGTTCATTTGAAGGTGGACTAAAAGAGAAATTACTTGCACGTTATACAGTAGTATTCTTTCCGATTCAAAGTAATATTTTTGTTCTTATATAACACGAACTAGGTTAGTTACTTTTGTAATAGTGTCAATAGTGCCGATCTTCAGTGAAGGATATTCACGCGCAAAGTTATTTATGGTTTATTTCAGTTGACCGTGTGAACTTTTCAAAAATGCTCACGCATGCGCACTCCGAGATTGTCTAGGCGTCTCCCGGCCGTTCATTTCGGATACGTCACCGAAATGCATTGACCGAGAGGGCCTGAAAAGACGCCGTACAGGGACTAGGCAAAATAAAATATACACTTCTAGTTCTCTACCTATTTTTACTTATCACCTATTGACGAGTTCAACGGTCAAGGCTACGCAGTAACAATGAAACTTAGGTACATGCACACGGCCACTTTCATAGGATACGAAAACTTTGTTACGTTTTAAAATAACGTTCTGATAACTGATCATGAGTAGCTAGAGTGGTTTTCGTTTGAGTGTCGTAAAACCAAAACCAAAGTAATTACTCTGGCCAATCACATAGGACACAGACAATACACTGAACCAATCAAAACTCGAAGTAATTACATGTGGCTGACGCAAAGCGCGGGAAAATGCATGCGAGCGCGTCACAATTGGCTTTGGTTTTACTTCTGATTGGAGGAAAAGGTGGCGCGAATCTTTTAAGCCAATCGCATCGTGTAGAAAGTGCAAAACCAATTACTTTTCGACACTCAAATGAAAACCGCTCTATCAGTTACCCAAACGCATTTCGGTTAAAGCGGCAGATATACCTTTGCTTTTTGCTTTGCTCGCCGTACCACATTCTGAACCCACAACAGGTTAGCCTAAAAGCTTTTGAGAGTATTTTAGCCATCGTTTTTACTGTTATTTCAAAATATCAAATCATCCATGCTTACTAATCGAAGCTTTCTATCTTTCCCTCTTGCGGTTGACCTATAGCTGTGACGTGTCCTATCATCGCTATAAAATCAGAGGGACTTGTAATCAGCCCACCTATTTGCACCAAACCAAGCGCTACCCTTAAATACGGAACAAAGTGCCGATTCACCTGCAAGAATGGTTACCAACTCCAGGGACCCGAAGTTAAGACTTGTAATCACTGGAATATATACTGGTACTGGTATACCGCTATAAACCATAACCGGAACAGCAAGAGCGGGTACTGGTCTCCATCGAGAAATCCATCGTGTAAAGGTGTGTTTTACACGGTTTGGCCTCCTTACTAGCTAAAACAGTTAAAGCTGTGAAAATGCTACGTATTAAAGATTGTGTAACTGACGTCTTGGTCCGGCACTATTAAACCACACATAAATATTATAATTGTGTTTTCCGTAGAATAGCTTAGCTGTCAAGTTAATAAGATCAACCGTTTCTTGAGGCAGGCATTCACTTTGGTAGCTTAATAAGAGTTTGTTCTTGCATTGGTCTTTAACACTTACGCCCTTTCCATAAGATTGTGTTTTTTGTCGGGTGCTACCCTCTCCTATTTAGTTGATGTATTGAAAATCCGTATGTGGATAAGAATTCTATTAAAGAAATCATTCACTTTTCTTGTTTATTTAATCTTATATTTTAAGACGTCTCAAAGCCGACCTTCATCAACTGTCCTTCTGATATCATTGCAACCGCTGACCGGAGCAGGACCTCGACAACAGTCACGTGGACACCACCAACGGCTACCGACAATTCTGGCGCCATTTCGAAAATAACTCGCCCCGGAAAACAGCCTGGCCAGAAATTTCCAGCTGGTGAACACAGTATCCGTTACCTGGCCTCTGATAACACAGGAAACGTTGGCGGATGCAATTTTAAGATAACAGTTTCAGGTACCGATCAATATTGCCGAAAGGTAATACCTAGAGGAATAAAAGCAATCTAGAGAGCAAATTTACAACAATTTTTTTGTTTCTTTTTTTTTTGTAAGGGCCTATTGTCAGTTTCCAGGCCGTGGCAAGGGCTAATTCACACGCTAAAATCTTTTACCGCGACTTGTGACCACAAACAAAAAAATCTGTTGCACTGCAACAGTTTAAAAGTAGGGCCGATTCTAGGTCGATTTTTATCTTGGCGTTTCTCCGCCCAGACCCCGGGAAGTTCGAGTACGGATAAATCAACAATTGCAAGGCTAACAGATTGCGAAAAAAAATCGACCCCCCCTCCCATAGACCGGCCTTCAGGTTTCCCTCCTGGGTCGAACACTTTCTCTACAGGGTATATTCATTCGACGTCGGTGTCAGGTAAATCCATGTGTCAGTATAGGTAATTACTTTCACATGCGTAAAAAATTTCACAGCTGAGCCTGTTCCTTTTCGTAACTCCGGCCAAACCTTTAATGTTTGCGACCATCATTATTTTTAGTCATATAATGGCTTAAATACAGGCGTTTAGTATTTGATCGTAAAACTCCCTGAAGAAGTCTACGTTAGTTAGACGAAACGGGTAGGAGAATAAACAAGTTTTAAAGCTACTGCTCACTAGTTTAGTTTTAAAAATTTTAAAAATTAAAAAAAAGTTTAAATTAAAAATTTTAAAATTTTAAAAATTAAAAACTAAAATTCATCCGAACAACTCAAGCGAAGCCATTTTGAGTACTTCTTAATTAAGGTAAATCTTATCACTTAAAATTGCATTAATTAGTTGACAAAGGTGCGCGGCTTCAATTTTGTCAATAGATCAAGATTTTCTTGTGATAATAATACAGCTATTTCGAGAAAAGTTGTCCGAAAAAATGTGGACGCGACAACCCCGAAAGGTAATATGGGATATGATCAATACACTGTTCCTGACACTGTAGCTGTCGAACCTACTTTTATTGCTTTCCTTTAGCACTCGCAAACATACGTCCATGGCCTCTCATGCGATTCTTTCAAATTTCTTTGAAGAAGAGTGAACTCAAAACCACCCACAATACCTTTCGGGATTGTCGCGTGCACTTTTTCCGACAACCTTTCTCAGAATGGCTGTATACGTTTATTCGTAAGTGTCGCAAGTCTCCTTTGAATAAAATCATGCATAGTATATATGCGGTTGTTTAATTTGCTACTTTTATCTAAGTGTGCTTTCCATTGGTTCTTTACTAGTGGTCCGATGTTTGCCCAAGCTATATACTCCAGCCGGAGGCTCCAAGCAATGTACCGAGGACAACATATATGGCTCAAAGTGTTCCTTCACATGCCATCGTGGCTACAAAATGGTGGGCCCTGCCAAAAGGGTATGCGAAAAGAGTCAGATGGGTCCAACGGGTTACTGGACAGGGCAAGAAACAAAATGCGAATGTAAGTTATGCCTTAAGACGGTTAAGTGTAATGCTATCGGGATATGATAGCTCTCTCCTCCGCGGAGATTCCCCCTGGGATTCCTGCAATGAAAATTTACAAAAAGAGGAAGTGCGCGGGCGACGATGGGAAGAAAGAAAAGGCCCGCACGCCCTTTTTCCCCCTCTCCCAGTGAGCTTCCCTGGCCTGTGGCATAAGGAGGCATATGTGGATCGAGAGGTATGGTGGCGACATTATCATTATCGGCAGTGAGATATCTGACTTGTACCAGTATTTGAAAGTTTAAAACAAACGTTTTGTTGTTGTTTCTTCGATTCCTGTTTTTGTCCAGTGATCAGATGCCCTCGTCTGTCACCCTCTCCTCACAGCGTCCAGACAGGCTGCCGACATGGTGCAACCGATAACGTATTTGGTGACAAGTGCCTTTTTTCCTGTGAAATTGGTCATCACCACACAGGCGGATCAACTCAAAGAGTCTGTCAGGCAAATGGTACATGGTCTGGAAAAGCAATTCTTTGCCAAGGTAAACGAAAATATCAAAACGACACTATAATATAGTACATGTTTTCGGTCCCTACTTTGTAAAACCACTTTCTTACACCTCACAAGTTTAATTGGTTTTGTATTTGCAATTTCTCCTCGAAGCTGTCCGTTGTGATCCATTGCAAGATCCAAAAGATGGGAGTGTGTCACCAGAGTCATGCCAAAGTTCACCAGAATACGGCACCACGTGCCGTTTTTCTTGTCGAAAAGGTTTTAGGTTACAAGGAAAACCAGCAATGTTGTGTGTCAGTGACGGACAGTGGTCGGAGAATACCACGGTATCCTGTAAAGGTCAGTACTACGGTGGATGGGCGGGCGCAATAAATTTTCAGTCCAAGGAGGTAGCAAGAGGTAAGAAGGTACCATGCAAGGACCCTACAAGAAACTTGGAGCTAAATTGGTCTAATTTGAATTTTTTCAACCAGTTCCCCTTCAAAGAAGTTTGTCATTCTTCCAATCAGCCTTAAGTTTGAAACATCTCTGGTTAGTTTCCTGACACCATTGCTCTCTCTCCTCAGATGTGGAGAGCCCTTCATTTGGCCTCACTTGTCCCGGTGATATAAAACGATTTGCAGAAAGAGCAAAAAACTACACGTCTATAACCTGGTCTGAGGTTGAAGCAACTGACAACTCAGGTGTGACACCGACTGTGACAGTGACTGGTGTAAGAAGAATGTACTACGTAGGCAAGCATCTGATCGTGTACAAAGCTCGTGATGAAGCGAGAAATTTTAAACTCTGCCAATTCCATGTTACGATCGAGGGTAAGAGCAAAGTAATTAATTTGGTTTCCAGTGCAGTATATACAGTTTATTTTGAAAGTAAAATAGAATTAATTCAGTTTAATTATAACATAACCAAAGTAAATCTCATGCTGAGAATAACTCATTTACTATTAGCCCATGTGTAAATTATTGTTAAATAAAGCTAGCGCGTGCTAAGAGCAGTACTCATCAATTTCTAAGTGAGTATATTTTGCCTTCAGTTTACCTCATGCTTTGCAAAGGTTTTAATCTTTATACTACTACATGAGAAATTTCTGCAATTTGATTGGCTTAGAGTAATGGTATTTCAGCTTAATTCGAAATCCCTACATGTGAAAATTACAAACCGTTTGTGGGTAGTAGTATAAACAAATAATAGCCTGATTTGTACGTGATATTTGACAAATACCACTTGTGATATTTCAAAATTGTCTCACATTTCACTCGCCAAACGGCTCGTGAAATTACGTACAACAATTTCGAAATATCACTCGTGGTTTTTTTTCCAAATATCACTACAAATCATGCTATTACCTATACTAATACTCAAGGAGCGTAAACACCCGACTGTTGGGTTTGATTTCCACTGTCGCGTAATTTTCCGGGCGAATGCTCGCAAAATTTACGTGCGTAAATGAAATAGAGGCAATGTATATAAAGGTCACACGTAAATGTGAAAGTTGAGCGAGGTTCAACTTTTACGTTTACGCGTGACCTTTCATACATTGTCTCTATTTTAAGCGAGTAAAATTTATGTGCGTGCGCGCGTAAAAATTACGCGACCGTGGATTTTCACCTTTACGCTTCTTCGTGTCAGGAACCTCTCGCGTGCAACCATAACTCAAAAAAAAAAAAAAACGGGTTGATCCGTCGAACAAAAGTCAAGGAGTAAGGTGATTTTAATGGTCTGCAGTCAGTCCAATCAAAGATGCCCATAAAGTAAGTCCTACGGTACTGTTCATATTTACCACTTCCTTCCTTCAATTAGTTAAGCCCTTTTTTCTTTTTCCTCCGGTCTTTTTTTTATAGTTTTACAATGTCCAGCTCTCCTACTTCCATCAAAAGGATCATCTGTGGTTGGCAAATGTGACACGTCATATGGATCAACATGTAGGATAAGGTGTCCTGAAGGATACGACTTACTTGGCCCGAGGAAAATCACTTGTGAAGCAAAACCAGGCGACACAAAGGGCTACTGGGACAAGCCACCTCCAGTCTGCAAAGGTGATTAATTTACTTAACAGTACCAATTTGTTTTCCTTTTTTCTATCATGTACAGCAGTGAAAGCTGCAATTGGAAACATAATAAAGTGAAATTGGTCGATATGATAGAGGGTCGAGAGAGGCTAGCTGAAGCCGAGTGAGGTTCATCATCATCATCATCATCATCAACGTCATAATCATTATCATCATCATCATCATCATTATTATTGTTATGGGGGTAATAAACGTCAAAATGCTTGATTAATTCGCCTGCGTAGATTATGTATGATTCCATCTCATTTCTGATGTTGATGATGAATATTATTTACTGTTTCAGTGCGAACGTGTTCGCCACTCAAGGTTCCAAAGTTTGGTTCAATTCACCCTTCTCTATGCAAATCACTTCCAACCAGCGGAACTACCTGTTATTTTGAGTGCAACCATGGTGGATTTCTCGCTGATGGTAGCGTAAAAACTGCATTTTGTGGAACTGATGGAAATTGGAACATGAATGAAACTTCAATTTTAAAGTGCAGAGGTAAGCCATATATTTTTTGTTTTTTCTGTTTCTGTCAGTTTTCAACAAAAAGAACTTGCATGGTATTACGTTGGTTATCTCTAATAAGTAGTTTTTCTATCTCTTGCCGGTAACTCAGTTTGCTTAATTTAGTGTATTAAACGACTTGCAAAAAATATGATTATCCTGGAAGCTACAACTGATGTCTGGTGGAAATAATTACGCACATAAAAATGAAATCCTATTTTTTTAAGTATTTAAAGTATTTTCCTTTAGTATTTCTTGGTATTTAAATCCTCTTCAAGGCTAATAACTGTCTGTAGCCCATAGACCCAATGCAAAAATGGCCGGTCTAGTAGTTTCATATTCCTTTGTTCATAATTCTGATAATTATTCAAACCAGCCTTTCTAGCTTCGTTCTGTAAAACTACAAAATTCAAAAGAATACCTTATCTCAAGTCACTGAGTCAGGGTAATTTTAATTTAAATAAAAGAATATTAATCCAGCAGCCATTTTTGCATTGAGTCCATAATTATAATGATACTTCTTGCAGACGCAACTCCACCAACATTAAGTTGCCCCTCTGACATACGTGCAGATTTAAGGGCAAACGCATCAGCATCTGTGCACTGGAAGATTCCTGCTGCTTATGATAATAGTAACGAGCCTGTGCAGATCACAGTGTCACCACCTGGGATCAAGCCACCTTTAACCTTTTACAAAACAACTGTCATTACATACACTGCGACGGATGCGAATGGAAACAGGAAAGAATGCTCTTTTAAAGTTATGTTAGAAGGTCAGTAAATTCGCCCAGTTTGTCCAGTTATACTCGCGCCCAAAATCCAAGGTCAGGTCAGGTCAGAAAACACAAAAGAAAACTGAATGTTCTCTATAACTGTTGCCTGTTCTTGTCTTGTTAAGTTGACGTTTCTTCTCCGGGTCTCGGTGGAGGGGCCCTTTCCTATAGGCTGCCACTGGCAATAAAACGTTTTAGTTACTAACACTCACTGACAGCTTCAGTGAGCCATTTTAAGGCTGTCTGCAATCTTTCTAAACAAATTCATATTACACTGATTATTTCTATCTTAATTTTACCTACCTTAATTATATGAACCTTGTATTCACAGATAATTCAGGTCCAGAGGTTGTATATTGTCCACCAGACCAGAATATTACCCCAACACAGATGTTGACAAATGTAACATGGAAAACTCCACAGTTTAAGGACAACAGTAACGGAAATTTAACGATTCTTAACAGTCGAGAAAGCGGGAGCCCGTTTCCCTGGGGAACGACTATAGTGTACTACAGAGCCTTTGACAACAATCCAAACAACAGACCTGCTGTTTGTCAGTTCACAATCAGGCTTAAACGTAAGTAGTGAATGAGGTAGCGTGACTGGGCGGTTACGGAGTAGTCCAGGAGCAAATATCGTAATTTTATGTCCCGTGGGAATGTTTGGCTGCATCTGAATGTGTGAAGGGGACGCTAAAGAACATAAAAAAATTGGTTGACAGACTGGAAACTCCCACCGAGCCGTTTTATTGGGAAAAAAACGAGGCTCTGAAACAAAATTGGCAATAACATTTTAATTACTTTGATGATATTACTTAGTACTCGTTTTTTAACATGGTCACGTGACAAAATTAGGATGGAAACGAGGTTATGACAATAAGGTCTTGATAAATTTCTTCCGCTTGGATAAAAGTGCCGGAATATAATATTATTATACCATTTCGGTCATTACCATGGTCACATGACAATGCTAGAATGGAAATGAGGCTCTTGAGGTAAACCTGCTACAGCTTAGTAGATTTTCCTCTCGACGATACTAAAAGATCAATAGCCTTGTAATTTTTTTTCAATTAAGCTAATAAAACGCCTGAATGAAATGAGACACACACCTTAAAGTGCCACTATACCAAAAATTTTATCTTAAAAACTTTCGAAAGACATAGCTGTTATAAAGAAAACCGAGCTCAAGTTACTTCACGGGCAAGTCTAGGCAAACCTATTGTTTCAATTGTAGTATTCGCTCGTTAGTAAACCTATACCGAATTAGTATGCAGGAAGGCACTTAATTAGTATGGAGGAAATCCAAATAAGTATGCGGGAAATCCAAGGGAAATCCAAAATGGGGTTAAGTTTCAACATAGTAGACTACTGCTTTCTTTTAACGTTTATCCGGGCAGTTTACACGGGTAACTGGAGCCTTCACCTACAAGCCCTTGAAATATTTACAAAATAGTTCTTCATTCACGATCGTCTCAACGATGCATGGATGATTCCTCTGTATCTCTCGGAAATGAAGTCTCTGGAAAAGCACTAACCCTGACGTTGACGCTAAATTGCAGAATGGAAACTGGGTGGTAAACAAAAATTCCCAGATATATTTCTGTGGTCTGCTGCCGACAACGCCCTGGAGCACATTAATGGCTCTATAAAAGTAAGCAGAGGCCGGCCTAGTTGGTGTGACTCAGAATCCCAGAGCTTACGCAAAGTTCTTCTTGATTGCCCCAGAACTTCTCCAATTAGTCGAGCAAGCCAAAGATATGGCAGAAGTTTCTATCAAGATTCAAGACCAACACCACAACCTTTCGCTCACCGTTATCCCGTTATCCCGTGAAGAGAACAAAGCCAGCAAGCTGACCACCACAATTGCAAGCTTCACCAATCCCTTTATTCAGCCAGACGATTATCTCTTTAATCTCGTAACTAAAGTGATGCCCCAAAACGTTAAACGTGACCTCTGTGCGCAAAGTACTATGGGGGTTTTTGTCACGGAATTCATTCAAAAAGGGAACGAAAACCTGTGGTCGCCGATGAAAAAGCGCAGTCTTCTAACCTGGAAATCTACCTGTAAGAAGACAAATATCACTGTTAACAAGAAGATTGTGAAGTTACAGAAAGACCGATGTTTGTTTGCTCGCATGATGGTGGTGTGCCAGTCTCGATCAGAATTTAACCTACAAGAAGTCATAGGCACGTATGAGTCTTCACTGTGCCAAGGTCACTTTTTGCAGCAGATGGTACCATGTTGCATTGCTCAACCAAAAGTGCACTAATGAGCTAAATCGGAAAAGAAGGACCAAGAG
>CALNXI010001612.1:88612-104325 GCA_942486025.1 Porites evermanni | reverse complement strand
TTACTGAGAACATTTAACGCTATTTAGGGTTCGTGACGTGACGAAATAGAGTTACTTTAGGTCACTTCAGACAAATACCGGAAACCCGCTGGAATTTTGTGACCGGTGAAAAACACGAAAGTATTTTTTGAAAACACGCGAGGATAGCTGTTGGCTTTTCGAGGTGCTCAGCATTGATTTGAATGGCATAACCTGTACAGGACATCTTGAAGAATCATTTCAGCTAGATGACGATTAGTTCTCTCGGCTAGTCCGTCGAGGGAAACGTCAGAGAAGAAAATAGTCCTCGCGTCACGCGACTTCGCTTCTCGCGCGCGCGTACCAGCCCAGTCATTGAAGCAAGACGCGAGTTGGATGCAAGTCATTTAAAATATTTTAACTGTTGGGGAAAGTTGATTTGGCTATTCAATCTTAACCTATCCTAAATCCCATAATAAATGCTGATTATTTGTTCTTTCTTCAGCGTAAGAGAAAAGTCTGCGTTGAAGGTTGGGTACAAGGCTTTTATGATCTGTTGTTGTAAACTCATACCCGCCGTTTGTGTAGCTATTTCCTTCTGTGGTTTTCCGTTCAGTTTAACCCCTCGGAAAAGTCAGGTTTTGACCATTCAGTGTTTAACCTACTTCATAGCTCTAAATAACGGATCGTTATTGGTTAGTCATGACCAACAAATAGTTAATAAAAAGATTTTAACCAATTGATTTCAGGTTAGATGCACATTTTTACCATTTGCTTAACCATTTGGTTTCGTTATTTTGACTGCCATGAAAAGTTATTTTGACCAGTCGATATTCTAACGGAATTATAACCGTCACAACAACTGCTGATCATTGGTTAATCTAACCAATAACATAAAGGTTACGATTTTAACTAGTTTATTTTAGGTTAAAATTACCTTTTGCAACTGGTTATAACCTTTTAATATAGTTACCATAACTGGTCTGTTTTTACAGCCTTCCCATCTCGCGCTCCCTTCGGTCACGCTTCTAGCGTTTCGTCCTATCTCGTCCTCCGCGTGCAATCCAAGTAAAGACCACGGGGCACCAGTCAATCCAGGGCAGAAACCTTTATCAGCCCTGACTCAATTACCTAGAGGCGAAGCGCGAGGAGAAGCAATTGTATTGCAGTCGCAGGCTAGGTGGGGGCATGGTGATGCTCTCTCGAAAATTTTTTTCAGATATACAGTTTCCAGCATTCTTAGGGGTCAATCAAAGCCGATTTTTATTACTGAAATCTTTCTACTTTTGTTCCCTTTTGAAACTTATGTGTCCAAAACAGGAGCCCAAATTTACGGGCTCCTGGTCCTAAACTACTCACTCTCGTTTATTTTTCAAGTTCCGAGTTGCTGGATTATTTTCGACTGCACATACGCGTCCAGCGTAGTGGTAATATAATCGAACGTTCAAGACTATTTTTGCCTTCGCAAAAGGAGAACCATTTACCCTATCACAAACTTCTAAGAGTTGATATGTGTTATTCAATTGCAACCAGATGGGTTTTTGTTCGAAATAATCAATAAATGAGCAATAAAAAAGTTATGTTAACTCTTAGAAAAGGGAGGGAAGTGGAATAAATAATTTATCATTGAGTGTCGTTCTATTAAATGAAAGGCATGCAAATGCGTTTCTATAAAATGACGAACAATTACTCGTTTTACGGACTCGGTGTACGTAAGTAATCCCTTCTGTTGTTGTAAAGTACTGTAAAAGTTGTTTTAAGATGGAGATAAGGGCTATTTTAAAATCATCATCATCAACAACAACAACAATAATATATGCCTCAATATATGCCTGATCCGGAAGTTCAACCTAAAATGAATCGACAACTGACGCCACAAAGTTAAGCAGTCTTCTTAACATTAAACGCACTAGAAGATTGGAGGGTATATTTACTTGGTGACAGGGTGTGCTTTTCTGGCGAGCAAGATCACGCTAGTACCAAACACAATTTCCAGCACTCTGTAAAACTGAATGCAGCCTTAATATGAAAGCTGGCAACTGACCCTTATTTTTTTGCAAATTAGCCACCGAACACTGAAAGGAGCACTGCTAGATTAATATCGATTTATACCGTAAATAAATGTCGTATTGCCCAGCTGTACCCAGGTGGTACTATTAAAATGTAATTGAAGATTCTAGAAGTTGATTTCGTGTCGAATCGTAAACACATGTTTCGTGTCACATTGAAGGAAATCCATTTAACTGATATCAAATTAACTATCCAAATTACTAATGAGTTTTTGTAAAAAGGGGGAAAAGAAGCAAAAACCAAATAAATATACGAAAAACAAAAAGACGAACGATTTTAATTTCAGAGCACAAAAGGAAGTGGAGTAATATTTTTTATTTACCTTTTCTTTAAAGATCTTGATTCAGATGCCAGTCAACATGAGTCCCTAAGCATTACTTTTTGACATTAGCAATATGCTAACTCTTCTAATTTGAGGGTAAATGAAACTTACATATGCCCTATGGACCAAAGTATCTTATTTTATTCACAGCAGTCGAGCTTTTTAGCCCACGTCGTCGCCAGATTGCGTAAATGGAAGCTGAGATATTATTGTATACCGCAAGAAATTTCTTTTGATTCGTTTGCTTTAATGTTTCAATCTAAATTGAGATTTACCGGGACAAAGTGGAAGCCGCCTGATTAATACACAGTGAGATTTTTGGGGGGCTTAATAAATAGATGATCCAGGCCAATATCCAATGAAAAATATTGGCAAAAAAGAATCATAAATCGTACTATAGGTCAATGGTACCAACAATTATATGCCACTGAACAATCTCTTGCTATTCCTCCGCATACAAACCGACAATATGGTTAAAACATTTAATTTCTTTTATCCACCTTCTCTACGCTGCTTTGTCCTCGGTGGCAAATTACATGATCACTGTGAATAATTAGGAAATTCATTTTTCCCATACAATAGCTGCATCAAGAGAATACCGACGAAACCCGCGGGCTACGATCCTTGAAACTGAACGTAAGTCACGCTCTAGTTGCTGAAAACAACTATCGAAGCAACACCTGTCCTATCCCGGACTTGGCAAGACTTTCCTTGAGAAGAAAGAAGCTGTTCAAAAAAACACAAGCCACGGAACTGCCGGAGATATATATAAGAATCCATTGGAGTTCTCTTCCGTTCGTCGTTTCTTGGTAGACGACTTTTTAAATGCCGAACCAGAACTTGACAGATCATTCTGCATTCTCTCTTGAATGCTTCAATCTGGACGTTAATTTAGAGACAACAAAAACACTGCTCGTCGCGCACATTTTAACATCGATCATCAACTTTCTTTCATCTCTTTCGGCTGTGATTGGTAATGCCGCCATAATTTTCGCGGTATGGAAGACCCTAGCTCTTCAAACGCCTTCGAACATTTTTCTCTGTGGTTTGGCGTTCAGTGACTTTACCGTTGGCCTGCTCGCTCAACCTGCTTTTGTCGTCCACAAAATCGGCGAAATCTTCAAGATTTTCAACATATACTGCACGACCAGGATTCTCATAGAATCCCTCGGGTTTCTAACGGCTGGAGCTTCGGTTTGTACTATGACAGGCATTGCTATCGAAAGATATCTAGCACTCTACCTACATTTGCGTTACAGGCAAGTGATTACCACAAAGCGGATACTTGGTTTTGTTGTGTTGATTTGGACCTTTTATATTTTGTTTGCCGCGTCTAGGTTCTGGATTGCAAATGACAGCATTTTTAACAATATCTTTATTTCAATAATACTTGCTAACTTGGTTTTATCATTCCTGGCCTACGCTAAGGTTTTTAAGTACGTTAAGCGACACGAGAATCAGATAAAAGAGCAAAACACAGGTCGCCCAGAGTTTGGTGTTGTAAATCACCGTTTACTCAGGATGAAACGTTACAAGAAGTCTACGCTGACAATGTTATACATCATTGGAGTCTTCATTATCTGCTATATACCTTTACTTTGCGTCAGAATTCTTTACAGGACGGAAGGTTATACCGCAAATGTAAAGACAGCTAATCTTTATACCACCACAATCGTGTTCCTGAACAGTTCATTGAACCCAATGGTTTATTGCTGGCGTATTTCCGATATCCGTAGTGCAGTCAAAGAAATCTGTTGGCGCCAACGTTTTAGAAGGAAAAGTGAAGTTGTCGTTTTAAAATCAAGCGCAGAATTTCCTCAAAGGCCTAGAATTAGCAGTTTAAACATTACGCGCGCCTCAGTTAGCGTAATGCCTCATTTTAATGGGTGATAGCGATAGCTCGGACAAAAAAAGACATTTCCCTATGACGGAAGTTCGAGACTCTATAGTAAAAGTATTCATTTTGCAAGGCAAAGAGCCCGAGTTGTCTTGAAGTTTTTTAATTTTAACAATAAACTTGACTGACAGATTTTCCTTGTGTAAGAAATTTGTGTATTTCTCTGCGGAAGTTAATTTAAAAATTGGACAGTTTGAGATTCAAGTGAGAATCTGGAATCAGGCTGATATGTAAAATTTCGAAAGACACTAAACATCAAATGCACTAAACTGCAATATTTTGAGAGGTCTCTCTAGCTAAAAGCGTCTTGTGACTTTCATCTAGGAAAGGTGTTAATTAATTCTCATTTTGATATTTATTCTGAAAGTCACCTTGAATTAGTTGCTGATGATTTAATATCGGTATTATTTGAAGCGGAATTTTCGTAGGTTGCATGAGCAAACGTTTAGTGGATACATATAAAAATACAAAATAAAACCAAAAAAATGCAAAACAGAGATAACAGTGTCAGAGAATAAAGTATAAAAGAGCTCTAGCTCTGAGCTGGGAAAACGTTCAGTTTATTAAAATGTATACCATATATAAAGTGTAAACATATGTAGATTAATATAAATAACTGAACCTCTCCGCAACCACAGACACCTTTTTGTTCTGGAAAAAGAAGATTTCTCCTATGTATCTTATTCACAATTTTCCAAACTCGTTAATTTTACAAGTGAACACAAACGACTTCCGTTTGACTCCACCCTGTAATGAATTGATCGAGAAGCTGACCGTGTGTGGCTATGGCATAATTATAAAAAAGGATGGCAGATGACGCCCTTGTGACGCTCAATGTTTAGATGCACTAAGGCATTTAAATATTATATTAATCAGACCGCTTTGTTTAACTTCAAACGTCCCTTGGCAAGGTAAGAGAAAAAAATATATCGATGAAATTTGGAGCCAAACCTTCCGTCGGATTAAGCAGCCACCCCATTGCATTTGGGTACCGCCGGCAAGTGGAGGTTCGTCGTAAATTAGCATAATCTTAAGCAGAAACATCAATTTAAAAAAAACAACAAACAAACGTGACTCGCGACGGGAGCGGCATAACTGGTCCATAACCACAGTCGTCACCTTTCATCTTGGACTATATTTTCCCTCATCATACATTTTCGAAATAAAGTCAAACTACTGAAATAAATAAATGGGTCAAACGCGAACTCTTGTCGAGAAGGCCAAGGCCGCTTTCCCTGAATAGCAGTTAATTTGCAATTGTTTTCTACAATTATCAATGTGGACATTAATTACTGAACAGCGCTCTTAAACATACCATCCTAGTCCTTCCAGAAAAATGTGGGCTTTTTTTTCCGAGGAAGCGCAAATGTTGGTAGGCTTCTAAAAAATGAATAAAAAGGAAAGAATGGCCACCTAATTAGTTATGTTCACAGCTCCTTTTAAATATATATATCCATTGAATATAGATTATGAGAAGAGAGCACAATGCGCGGATGACAGTGATCGAGGGGCCTAAAAAATTAGCGAGTTCACGCAACAGGAAGCCAGAAAGCCGAGGAGAGCGGCAAAACGCACGCTTGTTTGTGACAAACGTGACATGGCTATTACAACAGATACTTAATTGCGTGTTTTGTCGTGATCTTCACTAAATTATAATATTACTTTGTTCTGGTCTTTTCGAAAAAGATCTGTTTAAAGAAGGAGGAAGTTTGGCGGAAATTTTTTTCAGAACATATCGTTATTGTTTTTGTCAGCTTACGATGCTGTTACAACTGTGGTCTAGGAAATTAAATTTGCGCTCTCTTGAAAACTGCCTTGAGTTTTGTCGAAAAATTGTCGCTAGCGAAGTGTTAGCGAGCTGCTTGTGTCGTCACTCTTACGAGATCTTCAGCTAATGTTATTTATCATTAAGTCAGTTTCCCCTTAACGTAAAAGACAGAGGGGCTAGGGCAAAAGCTAGTGTCTTTTGCCTTTTCATGCTAATTTTATTTTCGTTTTTAGCCAAGACCCGTTGGTGCTTTTCGACCCGGCCTCTTTTTTGGATAAACTCAAAGGCCTTTTGCGGAAGCGAAACTTCCCTTCATCTCCAAAGTTTCTCTAGCCTGTTCCCTACAATGCTTTCTTTTTCAAGACCGACGAGCTCGCTGCTTTTATTTTCATACTTTCACTTGCAAACTGAATGAAGGGTTGTTTTCCTCCACGAAAGGTGCGACCATGTGGATAAGAAGTGGATTGATCGGGGGTTCATTGAGCTCCGAAGGGAACCCCCGATACTTTCCACTTTTACTCGTTCTATTCATACATTATACTGACGAAGCGTATACGCAAGGCGGATTGTGTTTATGAAGTCTAATGGTTCTTCAATATGTTTCAAAGTTCGCGGCACCAACTAATAACATGCTTCTCAAGTGAGTGGTTTTCAATAGCGTATTGTTATTGTTGGCACTATTGTTATTCATACCTGAGCTTAAAACAATAGCTCGCTGGCCTTAAGTACGCTAAGTTTCTAACACACTTTTTCAAACTCCCAAAGATAGTGGTTCTTGTTCATAAATTTTAAAACGTTTAAACGTATTCTGCTTAAGGAAAGACCAGTCTTACATTTTCTGTCGGTGGATTTGAGGATTTTGTTATACTGTTTCCAAAAACCATGCATAAATTCAGCTTCCATATACAAAAAATTCCCCCTCAGTTTAGCAATTTTCAAGTGCAGAGAAACAATCCTTCTGCTACGTAAAATGCAAATCTTTTGTGCTTAAATCGTAGATAAATCATTCATTTTCGTTTCTGATATATCGTGGCCCTATCGGACGACTGAGCTTTTTGTGATCAATTAAGGTGGCTCGTGTAGGTACACCTTCCATCGTTGAATCTCTTTGACTTAAACAAATATATCTTTATTGTAAAGCCGTTATAACACATGTATNATTCATTTTCGTTTCTGATATATCGTGGCCCTATCGGACGACTGAGCTTTTTGTGATCAATTAAGGTGGCTCGTGTAGGTACACCTTCCATCGTTGAATCTCTTTGACTTAAACAAATATATCTTTATTGTAAAGCCGTTATAACACATGTATTACACATAGACTAAACTTTATTATGACTTTATTATTATTTGTCCGTACAGAGGTCCGACGACTATGCCATGCTGATGATTAAATATTGATAAGCCCCAATTTGAGGGCGAAACAGCTGTCCATGGCTGCCACTGCCCCGGTGTACGCATGCGTGAGGTACTGGCCAGGCCGTGGGTTTAAGCCGTGGGTTAGTGTATTTGTGCCCCTTGCTTTATTCTGAAGTCCCTGGCTTGATCGTGCAAAAAAATCGATTTTTGAGGTCAGATTCCCTCCGCGCGCGGCGACCCTGTGGTAACAGCCTCGTACTCGTGCAATCAAGGGAGTCTGGTTACTAGAATTTTGAGCGCCACTGTTTGATGGATTACTGCCGATTTCTTGTGAGTTTTCTTTTGAATATTTCAGGCGCAGATGCTAAAAATTTGCCTTAAATTTTCACAGTAATGGCTGGAGAGCACGATATTTCAAATGAACTTCGACGATGGGCCTTGGACGAAATGCGTTTTAGGCCTCAAGGACGACACATCAATGCCAGTCTTCCATCGACGGAGGACTTCAAGATGTAAGTACGAAGTTTACCCTGGTCCCAGAGATTTTTCTTGATTTTTCTTCGCGAAAGAGATACGAAGTTAAGCTAACAGAAAAAAAAAAAAGATTAGGAGAAAAGAATTGACCACTCCAGAAATACCATAACATACCATATTGCCCTTTGTTTGTCACTCCAAAATTTTGCGTAAGCATTGTCTTCAGTTTCTCTTGGGAGTTAAAATGGCCCCAAGAGAAACTAAAAACAATGCTTATGCAAAATTTGGGGTGACAAACAAAGAGCATTATGGTATGTTATGGTATTTTCTGGAGTGGTCAATGGGTACTTTTTTACTTCAAAAGTGACGGGGATGGCGTAGAAATGAGCCCACGATGTACGTAAGACCGCCGAATGAATTAAAGATTACGTTCAGCCACAGGCTTCCCAAGCAACGACCTACATTTGTACTTCAGTGTGCGTTGACATTTATTACATGTATTATAGTCAACTCTAGTGTTCGCCACAGACGAAACTAAACCTCTGGTTAAGTCTGTCTGCAAGCCAGTGGCGAAATCCTTGTTCTAGGCCCCCAGCTGCATACCAGGGTTTGAGTAATGTTGTGTCACCTGGCGACGTGATTAGCCTGTTAAAAAACCACTGTTGATTTGTCAATTTGGTTGAAGGGAAATGTTAAACACACTTCCTGTAATTCGTTGAGACTAGAGAGGGCCTAGATCAAGGATCACGGCACTGCTTCCCAGACATTACCAGCCAGGGTCACAGGGCTGTCAACCCCCCACATCTTTAAATATTGAGAATCGAAAGGGGAAGGATGATAGATGACGTTGTAATGTACAGCACATGACATCATTAGTGCAAAAAATACTAGTTGACTCCGATCATCACGAATTTGTAATGACACAAAATGTGCAAAAAAGATGTTTGCTGGCATTGTAATATTTGACCTGATTGGTTTACTTCCCACCAATCACATCATCGCTTATATTACAATGGCATACCAGAGTTTATGAGGAAACGTTTTATGTTAACAGTTAAATAGCTCAAACAAGGCAAAATATTCGAAATTTTATTGTCGGAACATTGAGTCTACAAGAAATGGCAAACTTCGGCGATTATCCTTGAGATTTCAGACTCTAATCTGGAGTCCGGGAGGTGCGGTCTAAAACCTGGAGTCTCCTGGATTATCCTGGAGAGTTGAAAGCCCTGGGGCAGTTCAGTGTGATGCACTGGTTGAGTCGACTCGCCCCTTGTGGATCCCGCCTTATTATAGACATGTGTACCACTGATCACAAACTCTGGCTTTCAAAGAGATTGTAGATGGCAGAAAGAATTTACCACCAGATTTAAAAGTGAATGTAGAAAAAAAAAAAGCTTCAAAAGCTGCTATTATGCTGTACCAGCTCTAACAAGAAACATCATTTGGAGTAAACCACCTTGTTGTGTACTTTGGCTATATTCTTGACAGTATCTCATAAGATAGGCTCAGTCATCTGTCATCTGTTATTATTAGGACTTTAAACTTTGTTGCATAGTTAGTTACATTGTAAATTAATTTTGCCAAACAGTTGCAAAACGTGCAAAAATCACCATTGCATTATATAATTATCACGAGTACATGTAGTTAGATGTACCATGAATGAAAAAGAATACAGTAAAACCCTGTGACTAAGAACCTAGATTTTCTAAGTTAGCCTAAACAGGTTCTTATTATAAAGGGTAGGTAGAACAAGTTTAGCCTATGAAGGTTCATAAATGGGTTCTTATTTTCAGAAGAAAAAATTCAATATAGCTAAGAGCATTTAGTGGTTCAGCTTACCGGTATTCCTCATATTTTCAACTAACCAAAAATGGGCAAAAATTATCGAAAACCATCAAATTTTTTTCTCGTGTGAAGGAAAGGCTTATGGTCTAATTATACCACAGTTTCAGTGGACTGGATTGATTTTGATATTTTGACAAATTGTTCCTTAACTTTCACCTGTGGGTCCCATGTTTTCCTTGTTTATATGACCCATTGAGTAGTAGACCCCCTGCAGAGTGCAGAAGGGCGAAAACAGAAATGACATGTATGTTTTTAATACAGTGATGTGTCTTCTCTTTAATGGCACAGAAATTAATTCCAATATCCTTCTTTTAAAAANACCATGAATGAAAAAGAATACAGTAAAACCCTGTGACTAAGAACCTAGATTTTCTAAGTTAGCCTAAACAGGTTCTTATTATAAAGGGTAGGTAGAACAAGTTTAGCCTATGAAGGTTCATAAATGGGTTCTTATTTTCAGAAGAAAAAATTCAATATAGCTAAGAGCATTTAGTGGTTCAGCTTACCGGTATTCCTCATATTTTCAACTAACCAAAAATGGGCAAAAATTATCGAAAACCATCAAATTTTTTTCTCGTGTGAAGGAAAGGCTTATGGTCTAATTATACCACAGTTTCAGTGGACTGGATTGATTTTGATATTTTGACAAATTGTTCCTTAACTTTCACCTGTGGGTCCCATGTTTTCCTTGTTTATATGACCCATTGAGTAGTAGACCCCCTGCAGAGTGCAGAAGGGCGAAAACAGAAATGACATGTATGTTTTTAATACAGTGATGTGTCTTCTCTTTAATGGCACAGAAATTAATTCCAATATCCTTCTTTTAAAAAATTAATGATTGATTTTTCACATCTCATATGGAATTGCCCATATGAAATCTGCTTACCATTACATTGTGTTTGAAGTGACAAGGCACCTATGTCTCCAAAAAAGATTCTCAATGTTGACTCAAGTTATTTGCCCAAGTGTACAGCATTTTTTCGTAGATTTTAGAAAAAAGAACCTGTTTCAAATTTTAGGCTAAACAGGTTCATATATAGAAGGGGATTAACTGGCAAATTTTAGCCCAAAAAATTCTTAAAAACCAGCTTCTTTGTTGCAGGGTTTTGCTGTACATTATAAGTCATGCAGCCACTCCTCATTTTCACTTTGTAATATTACTCATTAATTTTTGTTATCAGGTTATGCCGTGGGCCTATGGTAGATGTTTGGAAATATGTGTTGCAGCATGTCAGGTCCACAAAGTAAGTCAACTGTGAACAGTGCTTTAGGACTTTTACACCCCCTTTCTACTTGTATGCCATTTTCTAAATATCTGCTAGTTACAGTTGCATCAGTCTCCTGAACACTCCCGAATGCTCCCGAACTGCTGATATAATTGAATGGTTTTGAATATTCTATTTAAAGCCTAGACTGACTGACAACATACCTTGCAAACTCTCGTAAAACTTTTTATATGGTTTGCAGCGTGAACTCTCTCTTAATGGTCACCTGTATAAAATGGACACCTCATCAAAGCAGACACCTAGAGTTGGATCCTGTTCTTTCTTTATCCTTTAAGTTGATTCTCTCTAAGGTGGACAATAATAATAAGTGCCTGTCCCAGAGGTGACCATCTTAGAGAGAGTTGGCTGTATATGATTAGGGAAAGTTTAAAATTAAGTCAATGCAGTCACCAATATTATCATGCTCCCACTCAATTTGCTTTGCTATTTTGCGTCTGAAGGTTTACTGTGGCTGGGTAGTCATGGTGACCTCCATGCCCTCTACTGTCACTACCTTTACAGCACCTATGACTGGTGTAATTATTATAATTAAATTTTGATCCTGCTTGCCATATAGCCTCCAGTAGCTCAATAGAGCATCCAAAACTAGAACTCAGAGTGTCGTGAGTTCATTTCTCACCTGTAGCTTGGAATTTTTTTCTGAGCTTTCTGGTATTTGATTTCTTCTTCTTCTCCTGCATACAGTAAGTCACTCCTGGCAGGAATCATGCAATAATATGGCAACTGCCTGTCACTGTCTCCATGAAGTAATAGGGCTTGAGAAGCACTCTTTGAGATGGTGATGTATAATGTAAAGGGTAGGAATTGCAAAAAATGAAATACAACGTAATGCTGTAAGCCAAGAGCTCAGTATTGATGAATATACATATAACAGGAGTTTTTTTACCAATGCCAAGTCATTTTTTACTGAGTTTTCTGTCATCTCACTAATTCCTTTTATTATTTTCTCTTTGATGCAGAACTGTCCAGAAGATTCATGGAAACTTAAAATTGTATCCTTTTTATGCTGTTGAGTTTAGATACTGTGATTTATCTGTACTGTACTGTGTAACAAATATGTATTGAGTAATTAGTTATGATTTTGATGACTGAACAGCCTAGATTAGCCAATGCTACATAGAAATCAGTCAGTCATTATTTATTTTTTCATGAATTGAAATTTGTGTTGTCTTCTGGTGTTGAAGACATCTGCTCTTGTCATGAGGGGAATGACCATTCCATAAAAGTGCCACAAATGTTATAATTCATAGGCTTCACTGTAAGTGAGAATTTTAAATGAAAGTTTCGTTCTGTTGAGGCTAACCTGCCCAGTGAGGTTGCTTTTCCTTAATGATGTTTTCTTTGCCAAGCTAGGCAGCAGATAATTCATGAGCAAACTGCTCATTCAGCAGACTTAAAACCAGATGACAAACAGAGAGAACAGCTGAAGGAAAAACACAGCCAGTTAGCAAGAGAGCTTGTGGATGTCAGAAACAAGGTTCTTCATGTTGAGAAGGAAATCAAAGCAGTACAGAAAGAGATTCTTGAAGCAGGTGAAGTGACAAAAAAATTAACGTTTATGATNCAGTATTGATGAATATACATATAACAGGAGTTTTTTTACCAATGCCAAGTCATTTTTTACTGAGTTTTCTGCCATCTCACTAATTCCTTTTATTATTTTCTCTTTGATGCAGAACTGTCCAGAAGATTCGTGGAAACTTAAAATTGTATCCTTTTTATGCTGTTGAGTTTAGATACTGTGATTTATCTGTACTGTACTGTGTAACAAATATGTATTGAGTAATTAGTTATGATTTTGATGACTGAACAGCCTAGATTAGCCAATGCTACATAGAAATCAGTCAGTCATTATTTATTTTTTCATGAATTGAAATTTGTGTTGTCTTCTGGTGTTGAAGACATCTGCTCTTGTCATGAGGGGAATGACCATTCCATAAAAGTGCCACAAATGTTATAATTCATAGGCTTCACTGTAAGTGAGAATTTTAAATGAAAGTTTCGTTCTGTTGAGGCTAACCTGCCCAGTGAGGTTGCTTTTCCTTAATGATGTTTTCTTTGCCAAGCTAGGCAGCAGATAATTCATGAGCAAACTGCTCATTCAGCAGACTTAAAACCAGATGACAAACAGAGAGAACAGCTGAAGGAAAAACACAGCCAGTTAGCAAGAGAGCTTGTGGATGTCAGAAACAAGGTTCTTCATGTTGAGAAGGAAATCAAAGCAGTACAGAAAGAGATTCTTGAAGCAGGTGAAGTGACAAAAAAATTAACGTTTATGATTGTTTTTTTCCTTAGTACTTTCAGAATACAAAGCAAAGTGCTCTCCGATTTTGACGCATATGTTTGGTAGAATAATTTTATTATATTAAAGCAGTATTGTACATTTAGTACATGCATGGCTGGAAATAACAGTCAGTAAATTGGAAATAATTTATTGTCCAACAATTTTTCATGATACAGTTAAAATTTGAACCTTCAATAAATTATTTGAACCTGCATGTACATGCAAACCAATATTATTTGTATTAGTACATGTTATTATGAAGCTTATTTTAAAAGGTGTCTAAGGTTAATAAGCAACTGGGAGCTGTGTTTGTTTTGAAAAACAACTTAATTTCTAAGTGATGCCGCAAGTAGAAAAAAAAATGTAGATCAGTGATCCCTGCCAAACCAAAAAGGCCTTACATTCTAGAAACACAAATAATAAAGTAACTACTTTGTTTGATTTACAGAGGAGAGCTATTCAAAAAATGAAAGAGAGATTTCAGATCTTGCCAAGAGAAATGCATTGTTGAGTGCCTACTCCAAACAGTGCCATCTGTCAAAAGAGCTGTACATGGATTTGGCCAAACAAATAAATGGTAGGATAACAGTCTGTAAAGAAGTTGCAAGGTGGGTTAAACTACCACAGATGAAACTAAACCTCCAGTAAAGTCTGTCTACAAGCCAGTGCCAAAATCCTTGTCCTAGGCCCCTACCTGTGTACCTGAGGCTTTGAGTATGTACCATGATTGGCCTATTAAAAATCCATTGTTGTTTTGCCAATCAGGTTGAAGGAAAATTCCAAATGCAGTTTCGGTTATTTGTTGATTCTGTTGGTGGCCAAGAACAAAGATCTTGGCACTGCTTTGCAGAGGAGTAGATTAAGCCTGCAACTCAGGCTTGTTAAACCATACGGATTAAATTCCGGAAGTGATTACATTGTACGATTAAATTTCTCTTTAATTTAACATTTCCTAAAGGTTGGGAAACATGAGCATTAACAAAATCTTACACAGTACCCACATGGACTGTAATAGCGACTTTCATCGTAGGAACTATGATACATGTTAAAAATAACGCCAATATCTGCATATGGAAAGAAATAATTCTTAAACTATATCCATATTCTAAAGTGCTTGTATACACTTAGAGAAAGTAAAATACAACACCGCAATCAGTGTGCACGCATTGATTTACTGGGCAAATGAAAAACGAAATAAAAAGGTCTTTAGAACCTGCTTGGAACTTGAATACTCTGGAAATGCCTGAGTAAAGGGAGAGTGTTCCACAGTGAGGGGCTATGTAAAGTGCGAAGGTCCAGTCCGCAAGGGTCTTGAACTTTGCTCTGGGACCTTTTATTCATAGCTGCTGTTAGATCTAAAGTTGTAGGAACCACTCTCTTTGAAACTTAGAACTTTTAGGTTGACAGGGGCCGAAGAGAGCTTGGTGGACGAGTAGCAATATTTTAAATTGAATCCGGTAAGGCACTAATAACCAATGTCTTGCAAAATGTCCCAGCAAGGAGGAGTAACGAGATACTGCTGTCAGTATTTGCAGGTTAGTTGAAATTTTAACACTTTGTAAAATCTCTGCCAGGAAAAAGGTGTTGGATCCAACTTATTACACATCACAAGGGATCATTAGCGGAAGCTCTCAGATGTTTGGTTCTGTAGAAGGACGCTCTACTCCAACTGGACTGGAATCAGCCTCTACAGTAAGGAGCAACATTTCCTAGTACCAATTATTATATAGCTACAATAGTATGCATGCTCTGATTGGCTGTTTTCTTGTAATGACTAGGCATTACTATGTAGCTACGTAGGTGTCCAAAGCATATACAATCTGAGTTTAACTTAGTGGACATCCTTATGGACATCTATGTTATGGTCAATTGACAGCTGTCAAAAAGGGTATCCACTGACCAGTGTCACCTGACTGTATTGTGGGCCAAAGTGTACAACTGTGTCTGCCGACCAGTTGTTGGTTTTCATTGATAGTAGGCTCAGGTCCATAATAAAAAGGCCATATAATAAGTAACTTATTAACCTCTTTTATTTGGTCATTACAGGGAAATCTCAGACCGAGGCCTTGATGTATTGATCTTGCTATCTCTCGTTCATTTCATTATAGCCACAGTCTGAGATTTCCCTGTAATGACCTCACTCTTGGGGCCTGGCGCACGCTACTGGTGTACACGGCTAAGAATCTCACATCGTTTGGCTCTTATGGACTTATTAAAACTCAGATCGCATCGATATTTGGCAAGAAGTTAAAGTTTATAAACAGCTTTTCATTGAATATTTTTTGTCTGGCTGTAAGACCAAAATAAAATTGAAATATGAAAAGTATGGCTCAAAATGGGACCATTTTTTAACAGCGCGCGTAACATTTACAGTCTAACCACGCATATTGTGGGATTTCTCTGTTTCTGTTAACGGTACTTTGGAAAAATTTCTCCGAAGAGGTCAGTGA
>CALNXI010001612.1:75392-77070 GCA_942486025.1 Porites evermanni | reverse complement strand
AAGAATTTACATGACATTTCTTTACTTTAAAGTTGAAGACACTAGATCTCTTGCACAGTCACGTGACGGTGTAGTATCAGAGGTTGATGGGGACCAGTCATGCGCAAAGATGATTACAAAATTAAACGGTGAGTGAACGTCGTTAAAACTTAAATGGTTTTTGCTTATCACGCAATTTTTTTTGTTTGTTTAAACCGAAATGAAATACTAGCGTTTACCTCCGTTTGAGACCTAGCCAGTTTATAGAACCAAATTTCTCTTCACCCTCCCCTTCCCTCCCCTTGATCCCTCATGGACACGGGACCATAGTTTCTCTTGCCAAATTAGAGGCTATTCACATCACACAAAAGCAAAGGTGTTATTGTGCGACGGACGGCAACCAGAAGTGGACTTTTGCATTCTTGAGCAGTGGTTTTTCGGGCAAATTGCCTCTATAAGAATAAGCACACTTTTCAATACAAATAAAGTAGCTATAAGTTATATTAAAGGGAAAAAGAACTCAGTTTCGGTTTTCTTCCTTTGGTCATAAACGCTAGCCTGATTCTCAGACGTCCGAGGTTGTTCGTGATCCCTTTCGCTTCCTTCCTTCTCCCGACGGGAGAGGGAGGGAAGCGAAAGGGACCGCGAACGACCTCGGACGTCTGAGAATCAGGCTACATAAACGCCTGCAAGTTCCCTTATAAAGCCGTTACAACCCAATCTCGTCCCCAGGATCCTCTCGTTTTCCAATATGGCGGCAAAACGAGAAGACCCTGGGGACGAGGTTGGTAACAGCTCTAGTACTGTTGTGTAGGAATACACAAAACTTTTAACTTTTCCCCCCTTTACATTTTCGCATAATGCCTTGTATGTTGGCACTCGCTACATTTAGGCCCCGTTCACACGTATCCGGATATTTTTGAACGGGTATTTTTTTTCGCCGTTTTAGCATTCCGTCCACACGTAAACGGCGTTTGTGGGCACCAAATTAAAAACGCAGGTCGTTTACGTGTGGACGGACGAAAACGGGGGTTTTTATGAATACGATAATGTCATGCATTATACAGTGCTCGTTTTGCAAGCGAGGCGCTATCGTTTCAGCGTTTTCGTGTGAATAGACAAAAACCGTTTAAATACTCAACGTGTGGATACGAACTTTTTTTGAAAAGGGAGAAATAATCTCCGTTTTTCAAAACTAACTAGACACGTTTAGACGAGACCTTGTTTTCCCTGTTAATACGCCTGGAAACCTACTGGTTTGTCCAGCACGGCAGTGTTTTCTTTGCGTAACTCAGAATTTGTCCACCTGACAGGTTTGAGACGCGAGGTTTCTGAGCAAGATAGCACACAACTTGATTACGTTATGCCGATGGTACAGAACGGGCTCAACAAAACCACCAAAGCTTTGTCAGAATGCATTTCCGTCAAGGACGTTGTCAGTTCGTGGTATGATTTTCTCATTGTTTTAGTATACGGTAAATGGGTCGTTACGTCGGGAATTAGCAGCCTTTAGAAATCGCTCTATCTTCGTGGGATTGATACTTTCTGGAGTTCGGTATGTTATCAGGGGTCAAAATCTGTTGACGTTTTAGACAACTTTTAAAGGAAAATTTACGCCGGGACAAATGTAGTTAGAACAAAATTTGTGCCTGCAAATTTTTCGTAATTTACTGAGATCTAACATTTCCGTCCATATTTT
>CALNXI010001612.1:62892-70392 GCA_942486025.1 Porites evermanni | reverse complement strand
ACCCGTGTCTCAGTTATCTCTCACGTTTGATAATGTTATGCATCAGAACTTATAAGTTTGAAGGATTAAAAAATTTTGCCGTATCCTTCCTCCTAATCGTATATATGACTGGAAGTGAAAAAGTTTGATTCCTTTTTTTTTTGGAGAAACTGACGTACTCGACAAATCTCATGGAAAATAAATTTGCCAACGACCATCACGTCTGATTGTAAACAGCTTCCTCACTAACCAGATCACACTAACACTATTGTTTAGAGGTGGGGTGAGGAATTGGATATATATTGGTTGACTTCCTCAAATGAAAATGATTGACCTCTTAGACCCTGTTTACAAGGAGGGAGGGTAACCCTGGTGCTAGGGTTACCCTGGCACTCGCACTTACACTCTTATTTTTACTCGAGGTATTTACAGGCAGGTAAAGGGTTACCCTGGCGCTAGGGTAACCCTACCTGAGTGCCAGGGTTACCCTACCTGCCTTGTGAACTCTCTGTTAGGGATAGTTCGCCTAACCAGAACACTGAACTTTGCTCCGTCATGCGTCACTAGTAATTTTGACAATTTGTACAGAGTTATCCGATTTCTGAGTTAAATTATAAACATCTTTGGATTTGGGTAGTTTAGTCTAGTATAGGTCAGAAAAATTCAGCTGAACTAGCTCTCATATAGGCTTAAGGGTTCCAGGGTCCCAGCGGCACATCCCCTCCCAAAAATTCCTAAAGTACTCTCCCCCAGGAGATATGACATTTAAATGTTTCAGTGTATGTGCCTGTATGTGTTTTTATTACTAAACCTGATGCTTTTTCTGAGAGGTTGTTTTTGTAATTTCCGGAGTCTGTTCTTCTTTTTTAAGCATCCTTGATGCAAGTTTAATATGCTCAAGGTCATCGGAGGGTCCACAACACGCTATATTTTGGGGGGTAAGGTTACCATATTGAAGTAATTGAACTAGTTATAATTTGAGTTATTTTTAAGCCTAGTTAAAACTCCAAAGATCTTCATCGCACTGTTTGGCAAAAAGTCAAATCACGTACTGAAAACAAAAACGACTCCCTGTTTTTCTTGATACGGTCATCGAAACTTAGAATGAAAACTGAATTGGAAACGACTCGAAACTCAGGAATGCGATTCGCGTTCTGCCGCGTACCTTGCCTTGCTCTCATTCACCTAAAAGACCGGTCAAGCTAATTCTGAAATGACCAAGGCTGCGAGTAAATGGAATCGTTTGGGAATTTCCGGAGTCTGTTTTTCTTTTTTAAGCATCCTTGCTGCAAGTTATGCTCAGGGTCATCGCAGGGTCCACAACACACGACATTTTTGGGAGTAAGGTTACCATATTGATATAATTGCATTGCGTTTAAAACCTAAGAACTTTACGGTGACGGCAAACTGGAGTTTAACTTTAACCGCGAAGGACGAAACATGCCTTACTTTGCTTTAATACGCTGCTTGTAAGTTCATCCAGACATCAGTAAATTTATCATCACTGATGACCTAAACCGGTTCAATTCTGCTTCATTCTTCTAGGCTGTTCATCGGTTTGATTTTGCCTGTTATGGTCTCTGCAGTTTTTTGGACTTCGTACAGAAGAATGACAGGTAATGGTAATGGAAAGTGTTCTTAGTGATAAGATAACTTTAAAAACGCCCGAGTGACTTATCAGTTTGTAGATTACCTAATATATATATTTAGCCACAGCTAAAAGCGAAGCTCCCATTGATAAATTTATAACTTAAATCAAACAATAATTTTGTATTCCTTAAATCAGTTAACGTAAGGGCACATTCATGTGACTTTTGAGGGAAAAGCTAAGTGATTTTGGAGTAAAACAAATTTTGTATCGAGTTGATATAGCCTTATATGTACACCCAAAAAATAGTCTTCGGTCACATTTAAGAGCAATGATGGCTCTTGATCACCGTAGATAAGGCGTGCAAAAAAAATTTCTTGGAAAACAAATCAGACCGAATTTTTTGCGTTCGACAAGTTTACAAATTCTTGCCAATAAATCTGGGTGCGTGCAAACCAATCTTTTTTTTTTTTTTTTTATACACCACATCTGAGGAGAAAGAGTACTATGAGGCGCTGTTTTTATCATACAGACCTCGTACAAAATGCAGTATTTCACAATTTTTCAAGACAAATTGCATTCATTCAATATTCAGGACCATAGAGGCACGCGTGGACTTTTAATTAGCGAAACCGTTCAAAAAATTTCCAAAATCACCTATACGGCCAGCCGGTTCTAACTTTTGACAAGCGCCAAATTTGCGAAGAAATTTTAAAAGAGTTACGCTTCAACGTGATAAAGAATTTATTGAGTCTATTTTTTATTAACGGTTTTATAACGATGTGTAATCTTAAAAAGCGTTTGATACGCTTGGCATTTTGAGTACTCCTGCGAGCGATGTTTATGAACGCCTGAAAACAAACGGCAAAGCGATGAAAATTACACTTTTGAGACTACCAAAAATCAATAAAGAAAAATAATTCGATAGAACATTTACAGAGACAACAATTTTCATTCACGAAAACAAATGAGTATTTAAGTGTGTCTAAGAATCCTCAAGTCTTTACTAGTAAGCTTAAAGTTTATGTTTTAAGCCGCCGGTTTCCCGGTGTTGGCTGTTTTCAAAGATGAACTCACGACAAGAAAATCGTTCAAAGCTTTCTTTCTACAGCCAAAATTATAACTAAATATTCTTCGGAAAGTTTTTTCTTTCTATTTACGGTGAATTAATATCGACTAAAGGCTTTTTAAAGTTCTGTAAGCTTAAGCTTATATCAAACCTCATACGAGGTCAGATCAGTGTCTCAGTCAAATCTTAATACAAACGTGCATAAACTAGCTTCATAAACTGCGCCGCTGGACTTCATGAAATTAGATTTAAATACAATAATTACTCAGGCTTACCATATTTCGAGATGCAGCTCCTGAAAGCTATCAAATAAGGCAAGGATCGCTTGAGCCTTTATAATTCTCGTACGCATCCAGCAAGGTGAAAAACAAAAACGATGTCATCCGAAATCGGATTATCGGCTTTGACAAGCGACGCATTTTTCAACCAAAAACCCAATAAACAAACCAGCCATGAATAAGAGAACACTCTTGATAGCAGCTGTATTTGATTTTGTACATCCAGTGGAAAAAGACAGTTAAAAACATCACAAGTTGACTCAAAACTCTGTCAGCTTCAGCTGTCAAAGTAAACAACTTTCAAGATGCTGCATAAATTTTACGCATGAACTCACCTGTCAAATTTTAACCAATCAGAGCATAAAAATTGGACGTGGAGGGTGACCAACACGTGACCATGGTGAGAAAAGGTCTTTCCCGCCTGTATTTTAAAAAAACTGGCTGAATTTTTGCGTCTGAAGTCAGTTTGAAATCAAAATCGTAATAGTGCGGGGACATACTGACATAAACACAACATATTTGATATGAATTTAAAACAAAAGTAAACGTGAGCCTGCGATCATTTGAAAACGAGTAAATTGTCAGCGTATAACTTCAAAAAATACTCAACCTCGATGGGTCGACACCTGAGCCCGCGATTCGGTCAGGTGATAGTGGTCAGCGGATACCCTGTTTTGACAGCTGTCAATTGATGACAACATTGATGTGCAATCAGCTTTCTCCTGGGCTCCCAAAGTAGCTAGAAAGTGTGAGAGTAAACATTGGTATTCCTGTGGTGCGGACGGACGGTCGGTCGGACGCTCGGTCGGTCGGTCACGTGATTACCAAATTTTCTGGGATGGGTAGATTTCCTTAGCTATGGGGCTCCGCCCACGCGCGCGCTTCGCGCGCGCGTGGAGCTCCGCTAGTAGCATCATGAAAGAATAAAGCTGGATACATATTTATGAGTTATGGTCGAAAAGAGCTGGAGGCACGTTTTTGTTCAACTGTTCCTTTTTTGCCCTCGCTAGGGACATGACGATATGTTATTGATTCTTTCTTAGAACGTCCTTCTTTCAAAGCATTAAGAACAGAACTATTACAGGGGCTTTCTATGATTTGAAAATTTTATTGTTCTGTCCTGTCCTTCAGCTTCGTAAAGCGGGTTCGTATGTATTAATTTAAACTCTCTCGCCGGTAAGCTTGATTTCCCCTGCAAGAATATTTACCGCTTTGTAGTCTAGTCTGTAATTAACTAGTGATATTGATTACTAGCTAGGCACCTTAAGATCAGATGACGGCGATGGCAACGAGAACATCAATAAAGCAACAGCCCAATACAAAAAACAACAATTCTTCACGTGCATCACATTTTTTTTGTTCATTACTTTGCCGACACTTACACGATTACTACGTGGAAATGCCTTAATTCCTAATTTCACGTTTTACCGAGGACTTAACTTTTCTTTTTCTTTCTGAAGTTCAATTCAACGGATGTGGTTCGTAGGAATTCAACTCCAGGAGAATTCGCCTAAGCTTTTGACAAAGCAAGTGAGTTGAATTATCGCGATGAAGATTGAAATAAAGAGAACTCCTTTTTTATTTGATTTTCGCTGCCGTCTGTGCCTTCGCCGTCCTCCTATCTTAAGGTCCCTACTATTATAACTCAAAGTGGTGTGATGATCATGATCTTTCTTTCAAGGTGGCAGCTGGCGCTTCCCCCCTTACCTTGGCCCTAGGCGATGGCCACTACACAGACAGAGGACAATTCTTCCCCGGCAACGAGGTAAGGCCGGTTTCGTCATCAAGATGGGCCACATACACCCCGCTGGTTCGTCATTTCGGAAAGAATTTGCTTCACTAGACACAGATCCCAACGCAACAAGGGAGAAGGTGATGAGTTTCAGGTTGCGTTCCTCTTGACCAATCAAACTCCCGATTTCGAGATGAAAAATAACATTTGATTTATCGTTCCATTAAGGGCTAAACCAATCTTAGATTGCAATCTGAACGATTACCTCCACGCTTGGATTGTTCAGACTGGTATCTCAATCTGGTTCCAGATTTTCGGCGTTCCATTAACGAAACTGCTCTTTGATCACCAGAATGAGCTCGTTTCTCGATAAACATGGCTGGTCAAGGCCAGTTCAGGCAAACGTTTTTATACTCTCCGTAGTTCTATGCCGCTGAAGAATTGTATTGTATTTAACTCAAGTTGCACTGGGATAGGAGATTCTCACGGTGAAATGTCCGATGTGTGTGTTTAGGGCTCGCTGTTGAGGCCTCAAATAAACGACCCTAAATCTAATACAGGTCCTAAGTGTAATAACTTTTGGTCCTAAATGTAATAAAGGTCCTCAGTGTAATAACTCAGTTTAGCCCTATACGTACTAAAGGTCTTCTTCTTCTTCTTTTTCTTCTGTTTCTCTCTGATCATCACCAACGGTGTTATTTTGTTCGTATTCCTAAGACCATCATCATCTTCTCCTTCCTTCCTATCTTCATCATTATTATGACACTTGGTATGATTTTCCTCTTCACGATTAGAAACGCTCTCAAAGGGTAACTCTAAATCCGTAAAGAAACGAGAGCGCTTACGTCAACGACAATATTTTCTTCTTGGGTCAGACCATTAAGTGCGATGTAGTGACCGTGGTTTTCCGCAAAATCAGTGTCCAATGAAAAGTGTTGTTGCTGGAACATTTAAGCCGGGATGAAACACATGGCTAGCACCAGTACCAAGCGATGATATTATATGAATGTTAATGTTATAAAGGTTATAAGCTGCAGCGTATAACGTCAGTTGGTCGCCGTAGGTGTGGTCTAGTGCCATGCGACTCTTGAGTAGCCGCTTTCTAAGTTAATGAATATCTATGAAGACTACAATAGGGCGAAGAAAGTGAATTGCCAGCTGGCTATAACATTAATATCGCATCAGGCCGTCGCATGCATGTTTCAGTCTGGGGCTGTTATACTACATACATGTATTATAATACGGGGCTAAAACCTATTACACATATAATTAAACCCTTTATTACATTTAGGGCCAGAAGTTATTGTATTTAGGACCTTTATCACATTTAGGGTCATTTATCACAGTTGAGGCCTCAACGCCTCACAGCATTTTAAGGCTTCGTAATTTTCTTCTGAGCTTGTTTGGTTCAAATTCCAGATATATTCAAGTTACAACAGAATTAAGGCCCAGTAAGAAAAGCTACTTGTTAAAGAGCTACTTTTCCTTCCACTGCTCTACGAGAAATTTGTACTGATATCAAGAGTAATGAGAATTATTCTCTCTGTATTAGACTACAAGCTACGGACTTTGTCAGACTTTAAAACTTGGAATTTCTTTTCTGCGAGAGGCTAAAATATTAAAAGATTAATGTGACTCAATCATAAAATGTGTTTGAATGGAATATAATTTCTTCTTTATTACCTATACAGTTCATCCGACAAATCGCAAATCCAAGTTACGAGTTGAAAAACACCGAAATAGTTAGCCTTTCGTTAACGTTGCATTTTAGCCTATTAAACAAACATCTTAGCCCTACCTTTTATAGTTTAACCTACCGCTTGTCACTGCTCCTTGACAAGAAAAGCGGCTCCCTTCTCAATCAGTTAATTTTTTTGTACGAAGGCCCAGAATGTTGAAACGTAACGCTGGCTAGCCAGGGCTATCTACCGGATGAATTACCATCAAGTAGACTGAAACGCGGTTCAGGATTGGTGTTCCCAGTGCAACTGTTTTTCTTTTGGAAAAATTAAGTCATTCGTAGAAAATTTCACTGTATATATACCACTCGAAAGCCTTGCACTAGATATAAATTAAACTGACTCAGTTTGATAATTTAGCACTAATAAACTTTCGATTTATAAACATAAACGAGTGTGTGACAGGAAAACACCAGTGCGATTTCGCCAGTTCATTGTGCTATAACACTCTAGGATCTTTTGGGTGTGTCTGTCGGAAGAGGTATCAGTCCAAAAGTGGACAACATATTGTACAGGTAACATGTCAAGATCTTTAAATTGAAACACTCATATTAGATATTTTGTAGCGACGTCTCTTTGGCGTTAATTTCCGCCCTTCGAAAGTTGTTTTCAACTAAAATCGCGTTATTTAAGTCGAGTTAATTTCCGATACCTTCATTGTTATTTTCATGGAGCGTTAATTTCCTATAAAAAGGCAGGAATATAATTGTTATTCTAATAGGCCATTTTATTTTTCAAGTTGACTCAAGCCTCTGTCTTAAAACGAGGCTAAGTGCGAAGCCTTTGACACAAAAATGAATTTTACAGGAGAAAAGTTTAGAAATTGACCTCGTTTTGAAAGTGAAGATTTTTGGAACTCGGAGATAGCCTATGATATTGATCTCACTAAAATAGCTATTGCAGTAGGTCACAGTTACTTGGAATTATAGAAAAACTAAATCAGTTTTAATTATTCAGTATCTGACTTCGTAATTGCAGATATAAATGAGTGTGAAACAGGAAAGCACAACTGTGACGCAAACGCTATCTGCAGTAACACAATAGGATCCTTTGTGTGCACTTGCAAGCCAGGGTATTCTGGGAATGGAGTTAAATGCACAGGTGAAACAGTATAC
>CALNXI010001612.1:43470-56644 GCA_942486025.1 Porites evermanni | reverse complement strand
TATATATATATATATATATATATATATATATATATATATAATATTAATATACGCCTTTTTTGCCAAATTAGCCTTTTTGCGTCCGACAGCCTTTTCGATCAAAAACTATCCCCAAAGTAGCTTTTATAAAAACAAAGAGTTGAATCATTGCTTTTTTTCTCTTCTACTCCTTTCCTTCTCCTCACTCTTTCTTTTTATCCTTTCTTTTTCCTTCGTTAACTGTGGTTTTGGAGTTTCTCGGGTTTAGGAAACCCGTGCCTTTTGACGCCTTTTCACTCAAATGACTGCAAATTTCGTTAGACTGGTTTTCAAAACATCGGCTTATGTAATAGCTACTCACTGATTAACGTAATGCTGTGTGTTTTGCCTCCTAGCTGGAATCATGTCCGTTTGATTATTTGGAGGTTTTTAATGGTGGCACAAAAGATATAAAGAAACGTGTGGCTAAGCTATGCGGAAGTGATTTACCCGATCCTATCGAATCCAGTGGCAATACACTCATCCTAAAGTTCTCTTCAGACAGCTCATGTGGCTACAAAGGCTTTAAGCTGCAGCTTACAAAAACAGGTGTGGCACTAGTTCTGTTCCTACATATCAAGAGTAATGAGAATTATTCTCTCTGTATTAGACTACAAGCTACGGACTTTGTCAGACTTTAAAACTTGGAATTTCTTTTCTGCGAGAGGCTAAAATATTAAAAGATTAATGTGACTCAATCATAAAATGTGTTTGAATGGAATATAATTTCTTCTTTATTACCTATACAGTTCATCCGACAAATCGCAAATCCAAGTTACGAGTTGAAAAACACCGAAATAGTTAGCCTTTCGTTAACGTTGCATTTTAGCCTATTAAACAAACATCTTAGCCCTACCTTTTATAGTTTAACCTACCGCTTGTCACTGCTCCTTGACAAGAAAAGCGGCTCCCTTCTCAATCAGTTAATTTTTTTGTACGAAGGCCCAGAATGTTGAAACGTAACGCTGGCTAGCCAGGGCTATCTACCGGATGAATTACCATCAAGTAGACTGAAACGCGGTTCAGGATTGGTGTTCCCAGTGCAACTGTTTTTCTTTTGGAAAAATTAAGTCATTCGTAGAAAATTTCACGGAATATATACCACTCGAAAGCCTCGCACTAGATAGAAATTGAACTGACTCAGTTTGATAATTTAGCTTAAACTATTGAGATTTATAGACATAAACGAGTGTGTGACAGGAAAACACCAGTGCGATTTCGCTAGTTTATTGTGCTATAACACTCTAGGATCTTTTGGGTGTGTCTGTCGGAAGGGGTATAAGTCCAAAAGTGGACAACATAATTGTACAGGTAACATGTCAAGATCTTTAAATTGAAACACTCATATCAGATACTTTGTAGCCAATTCTCTTTGGCGTTAATTTCTTATCTTCGAAAGTCGTTTTCTACTAAATTCGTTTTAATTTAAGTTGCGTTAATTTCTTATCCCTTCATTTTTATTTTTATAGAGCGTTAATTTCCCATAAAAAGGCAGGAATATAATTGTTATTCTAATAGGCCATTTTATTTATTGTAGTTGACTCAAGCCTCTGTCTTAAAACGAGGTTAAGTGCGAAGCCTTTGACACGAAAATGAATTTTACAGGAGAAAAGTTTAGAAATTGAGCTCGTTTTGAAAGTGAAGATGTTTGGAACTCGGAGATAATGGTATTGATCTCACTAAAATGACTATCGCGGTAGGCCACAGTTACTTGAAATTAAAGAAAAACTAAATCAGTTTTAATGATTCAGTGCCTGACTTCGTAATTGCAGATATAAATGAATGTGAAACAGGAGAGCACAACTGTGACGCAAACGCTATCTGCAGTAACACAATAGGATCTTTTGTGTGCACTTGCAAGCCAGGGTATTCTGGGAATGGAGTTAAATGCACAGGTGAAACAGTATACCATGGTATTCCTTATAATCGTTTCTTAATCAACTCTGATTTTTCTCACATTTACGCCAAGTTCAGTTACAAGGTAGGCTCGATTACGAGCCGCTGTTCGGAAATGAGCCTGCTCTCTTCCCCTCGGGGAGGACCGCCTAGAGAGCAGCGGGAATCGAGCCTGGTAACAAGGTAGTATGCTGTTATAAAGATTCAGATATTTGGATATACGTCAAAATATATGTTGCAGTTGATTTTTTACCTTAGATAATTTTTGTTTTTCTTTTGTGGGTATGGTAATGTATGCTGCCTAATGAAGTTGAAACAAAGAAAACATAAAAATTACCTGAGATAAAAAACTAACTTTACCATGTGCATTGCAGTTGCAGTGTCAGTATTTATAATATTGTTGTTTCTTAATATGCCTTTCAGCTTATGCCTTTTGTTGTTTTATGTTGTTTCTTAATATGCCCTTTCATTGTGGTTAGGGCTCGCCTCAAAGCATTTTGAGACTTCGTAATTGTCTTCTGAGCTTGTTTCAGTTTAAAATCCAGATATTTTCAAGTTACATGGCTCAGTAAGAACAGCTACTTGTTAAAGAGCTACTTTTCCTTCCACTGCTCCACGAGAAGACGCTTAATTTAGCGAAAAGACATAAAAACAGATGGGTGGAAATTGAGAAGAAGATCAGTGCAGCAGCCAGCTATTGTATGGATCAATCTTTTCTCAGATTTTTGTTCCGGCTAGCAGGAAAATCCAAATCTAGATTGTATAAAATCCGAAAAACGTTTGGCTAAAGGGAACGCAACCTTAATGTCGCTTTAACCTGCGATCAGAGCTCTTTTTTCCTTAGTAATTTGAGATACTTTAACACTTTTTAAGATAACAGGGAGAGGGAATCATCTCAGGTTAATAGTGCTGAATAAAAAGGGCGTATTCCAAGATTTAGCGTCTGATTTTACGTAATAACTGATTTTTTTATTATTACCATCTATAGGTTCTCGTTCAGTTCAGTGCGGAGGTAACGTTACTATTAACAACACTGGTGAAATTACTAGTCCCCGATTTCCATTAAACTATCCTAAGAATGCAAACTGTCAGTGGAAAATCTACGTGGATGAAAGCTCACGAATAAAGCTAACGTTCATGGACTTTAAAGTAAGTGATAAATTAATGAGGGAACAAAGTTTTTTTAAGTGATTAGCAGCGACATTTCTTTTAAAAAATTCTATTCTTAAACTAAGTCGCAAAGAATGCATACGCGAAAAGAAAGCCGGAAAATCTTCAGGCTTGCCGGGAGTAGAACCCTTGACCTCTGCGATACCGGTGAAGCGATTTCAGCAATTGAGCTGGCAACCCAACTGGGAGCTGGTCATTAAATTAGTTCGTAACCGCATACCCAGGAAAGATGAAGATGAAATAATTAATATATGAATTTCAAACATTTAAACCGCGGAATTAATACATAAATGCATAGAAGATCCTCGCAGTTAAAGTCGCAACTTATGCATTGCGCCCTCCGCCCCATGTTAATCACAAATCACGAATCTCCCAATCCTAAGTTCTTGCGAATAAAGATGATCTCTTTACCCATCAAATACGCAGTTCTACCCCCCCTACCTTCCGGGGGGGCGTTCCCGCAACCTGCCAAAATTTACATTCATGAGCTATATCTACAGAGTTAGGATTTTTAACTAAAAAAAAACTAACGAGTTAGCGGAGCTACATTAGGAGTGATGGTTTCCTAACTTTTGATCCTGGTTTTGTGAACCACGCCACATTAATTCACACCTTGTTCAAGGCTTCCGGTTCAGAATGATACCCTGTTTTAGACTCAGGATCCCGAAAACCGCACCCAGTTTAGCGGCGCATCCCTATTTAGGCCAGGTAAGGGTCCGGAGTCCCCCACCTGGTATTATAGACGGAAGTTACTTCTCTCCTTTTACCCGATCTGCAATATAAGATAGTACGCGCGCTCTGATTGGCCGAGAGGAGTGTTTGCATGAGAGTATGTAAACATGGTTGTGGCGTCAAGTTGTTTGGCTTTTCGCGCGCTAATCACGCAAGCACGAATTTGAAAAAGTTTTCTAGTTCAAGGGAGGCGTTGGGAGAATTCTCGACGGTTATGCAAACCCTCGACTTCGTCGTCGGGTTTGCATAACTGTCTCGAATTCTCCCAACTCCTCTCGTGTTTATATCAGGCTATGCAAACACGGAAAACGTTTTCTATTGCTTAAATATAGGCGTTGTTTTTGAAAATGTTTTCGCCAATTTGGGCCTTTTTAATTTGCGTCCAACAGTTTTGTCGGCCAAAAGCTGTCCCCAAAGTAACTATTATAAAAATTAAGTGAGTGGAACCATTGCTTTTTTTTTCTCTTCTCCTCCTGTCCTTCTCCTCGCTCCTTCTTTTTCTCCTTTCCTTTTCCTTCGTTACTGTGATTTTGGAGCTTCTCGGTCTTAGGAAACCTGCCTTTTGACGCCTTTTCACACAAATGACTGCAAATTTCGTTAGGCTGGTTTTCAAAAAATCGGCTTATGTAATAGCTACTCGGTGAGTAACGTATGTTTTGCCTCCTAGCTGGGATCATGTCCGTTTGATTATTTGGAGGTTTTTAATAGTGGCACAAAAGATATAAAGACACGTGTGGCTAAGCTATGCGGAAGTGATTTACCTGATCCTATCGAATCCAGTGGCAACACACTCATCCTAAAGTTCTCTTCAGATTACGCAATTGGCTACAAAGGCTTTAAGCTGCGGCTTACAAAAACAGGTGTGGCACTAGCTAGTTCTGTTAGTATATACGAAGAGTAATGAGAATTATTCTCTCTGTACATACTGTGTTACCGTGATGTAATTAGGCCTTTACAATGTGGTAGCAAGGGTCTGCAAAACGCCGGATAAGCAATAGTACCTACAGCGAATCTCTACCTACAAGAGATCAGACCGTGCGTCAAGCGATCACTTACGAATGCGAAAAACAATAAATCATTTTGTAAAATCACTTTACTCCAAAAAGTAGTCGCGGCCACATGAAAGAGCGATACGAGAGGTTTCAACTGCAAGCTTTTACGGGGAATTATTATTATGTTTTGTTTTTTTGGTGGATAAGAACTCGCTTAATTGGAGATGGTTGTCGCACATGGTGGTTCGATCTTAATATGTATATTTCTATAATGTCAATCTTACGTCTTTCAGCTCCATTGTGTGGCCCAGAGGGTGCTTTCGCTGATTATGCCTTCCTCGTAGATGCTTCAAGTAGTATTCTCCCATCGGAATTTGATATTTTAAAAACGTTCGTCAAACGAGTGATAGACTTTCTTCAGATTGGACCTAATCAGACCCATGTTGGTGTGATTGAGTACAGCAGGAGTGCTAGTTTGCAGCTCAATTTTTCAAGATCCTTTGACAAACGAGAAATTAAGAGCTTTGTGGAACAAGTGCCCCATACTGCGGGTATCACACGGATCGATTTGGCGTTGAAGGTTGCTTCGGAACAATTATTCACACCGCAAGAAGGAATGAGAGACGATTCAAGAAAGGTAAAGTTAAGCTGCATCTATCAATGAATTCAACGGTCATGATTTTCTAAGGTTACAGAACGATTTTATGTCGATAACGTTTTATTATTTTGTGATTTATTCAAATGAAAGAGCATTTACAGTAGTAAAAAGAGACACAAAGTTCTAAACTTAGGTAATGGGTGAAAGAGGTACCATTTGTCAATAGAAGGTATACTAAAGGGGTACCGTTTTCTGTCAAAAATGGTAAGAGGTCAGACCTAGGGGGTGGATACTAAGCAATTGTTCAACATCCAGGGACATCCAACGACTATTTTCATTGTAAAAACATCTGTTCGAAGAAGCAAATATTGCCTAGAATTTTCTATTTTTTCGAGGATTGCTAAAATTTTCTAGATGACCGTTTCATTCATGTACAATTCGCGAAGCTTATCTAATAAATTTTGTGAAGTTTAATTTTTTATATGTTAATGCCCAGGTTGGGCTGTATTCGTACAAAAAAGGAAATCTAAAATGTTCGGATTTAAAACTGTGATAGAGAGAGGAATCCTTTAATATGCCTTAACGCTACCTCTTATGAACTAACCATGTGGGGAAATACATTGAATCTCCTCGTACTATAAACTGTTTATCACAAAGCTAGCAAAACCTTAAAAATAGCAAAACTGAAGAACAAAACTAAAAGCAGCTACCTCTTAACACTACTATATAAAATTTTGTTTCAAATCACGGCTCGAGAGTGGAAAAAGTCAACTTCCGGTTGACGTCAGTGGCTCAAAAACATCGCAAATAAGCTCCCTGTTATCTCTTGGTGCCCCCCAGAGCTGCTGGACATGTTGCAGGTAACGAGAATAAAGAAAATTAAGTCACTTACAACTCGCTGAAAAAACTCAAGAGAGATATGTTAATGGTTCACAGCTGAAATTTCGAAATAAGTAGAGACCTTTAGGTTCGAGGACCAGGTTTCCAAATTTGGCTTATTTTTTTCCCGCGCATTCTCAAAAAATAGACCCCCGGAAAGCTTTATTTTACTTTTTTTTTTTCACCATAATAGTTAACACGGTCATTTTAAGTAAAGGAGCTGGGTTAAGCCCTTTCCCGATCCCAACACTGATGGTAACATTTGATGACTTGATGTGCAGACCACATCGTATTGAGAAAAGTTTCGTTCTCGTAGTTGTACTCGAACAACAACAAATCAACAAAAATTTTATTCGACATAGTTCAGATACAACACTAATTACACACTCATATAATTGATCACAGGAATACTGAGAAATCGCAAAAAAACTTTCCCCCCGCTAATACATAAAAGGCTAATCGCCGGAGGCGGCAGAAAGATGAAAACAAACTTATGGTGATGAAATAAGACAAAACTGAGATAACAATACAATAAGTTTAAATAAGAAAATTAAATGGAAAAATTTACATCCAAAAAAAAAGGTAAATGAATAAATAAAATTAAAAAAAATTGTAATTGCTAAGTCTCCCAATTGCTAAAGTAATTGAGCAATTGAGGCTTCAATATAGTCATTTTCAAGCTCTAAGGTTTCAAGAAGTATTTGTTTATTATAATAATTTTGTTTCGGAACTTGGATTTACCAAAACATCTAACAGAGTAAGGGATAGAGTTCCAAATGGATACACCAATCCTTGCAAAAGATTTTTTTATTTGCTCAGTTTTGAAAGTTTTCACGAAGAAGCATTCATTTAACGATAATCTGGTATTATTTGTGAATCGTACTAGTTTTGGTTAATTGGCTAAGAATGTTAGTTGGGACGGACTGCTCATGAATGCATGATGCATACCTTAAATAACTTACATGTTTAAAAAACGAAAAGGACTGACAAAGAAAGACATTTTGCTTGGACAAAAAAGGGAAAGGCATATTCCGAGCATTACCCAAAAAATTAAGCGAAAAGCACGTTTTTGCAGTACCAATAGCCTCTTAGAATATAAGGTTCTCTTTTCAATCTGTTGGCTGGCAACCAATTTGATGTGCGATTTTTTCAGGTCATGGTGCTTCTTACTGACGGAAACCAAACTGGATTTGACCTTGTTCCTGATCAGACACCTCTTGAAGATGCAATACAACCAATCAGGGATTTGGGTGTCAAGGTTATTGCGATTGGTATTGGAAGTGTAGACAGGGAGCAGCTGGCAACTTTGGTCACTGACCCCAATGATATTCTACAGCCAAAAAATTTTCAAGAACTCTTGACTTTAGTGAAGACAACGGTTGAAAAGAGCTGTGAAGGTACGTATTTAAATAGTTAACTTCATATTGGCGCCTCGGCCCTGAAGATCTGCTTTTGACGGCTAAAAGAACTGAGAGAATGGATTGGAAGCTTTCTGGCCCCTCCCCTCCCCGCTGATGATGATACGAACATCTGGAAATACAGCTCACGTATAGCTCGCGATATTTATGCATTCGGTGTCAAAGAGTATAAGACTGGGAGACCCATTACAATCGAAAAGGGGGTTAGCATCTATGAATCCTGTTTCTTATTCATTTTTGGGTAACGATTTCGTATAAACCGAACAAGCTGCATTTCCATAGAGATGAGTGAAGTCCAAAATCCGTCGATACAAAGCGGCAGTAATGTGATTGTTTCGTTATGTTTACTAGGTGGAAACAGCCCTGAGTTCAGTTTGTTGTCCCGTCTGTGATGGTATGAACATGAGAGGTTACCGGTTCAGTGAAAAACGGCAGAGGAATCATGCGTTAACCGACATAAAATCGATTTCATCGACTAATGCCTCATAGCTTGTCAGTTTTTAACTTGTTTTATAATTTTTCAGTTGTCAGGGACAAAGCTTGCCTTATATTAGAGCGATTTTCGTATGACCTTGAAATGAAAACGCGCGAATGAAACAGAAACAACAAACGAACGGAAATAGAGTTATTTGATTGGTTTATCGAACGGATACAAACGCGCGTGGCTTTTGGTTGGCTAAGCGAATGCTGGGGTGAAAAAAAACTTCATGCCCGAGAACTTTCTAGAAATCAATCGATACTTCGCTTTGACGTCATACGGCAACACAATTGGCCAATCGAACAAAGCCTTCTCCATATTAGGGTTTTCTTTGGCGGGAAAACGAAGAGTCCATGTTTTGATCTTTTCATCCACTGGTTGCTAAAACAAATAATGAACACTTACCGAAACCATTTTTGAAGGTCATACGAAAATTGCTCTAACAGTCTTCAGCTAATTGGCCCCTGTCTTTAGAGCATATTCCATTTTTAATTGGCATATAAAAAGTTGCTGGAAATGCGCAACCTCGCTCCCAGGGTCCTCTCCTACTCGTCTCCCAGAGCGATAGATTTCACAGCTGAAATTTCGAAATAAGTAGAGACCTTTAGGTTCGAGGACCAGGTTTCCAAATTTGGCTTATTTTTTTCCCGCGCATTCTCAAAAAATAGACCCCCGGAAAGCTTTATTTTACTTTTTTTTTTTCACCATAATAGTTAACACGGTCATTTTAAGTAAAGGAGCTGGGTTAAGCCCTTTCCCGATCCCAACACTGATGGTAACATTTGATGACTTGATGTGCAGACCACATCGTATTGAGAAAAGTTTCGTTCTCGTAGTTGTACTCGAACAACAACAAATCAACAAAAATTTTATTCGACATAGTTCAGATACAACACTAATTACACACTCATATAATTGATTACAGGAATACTGAGAAATCGCAAAAAAACTTTCCCCCCGCTAATACATAAAAGGCTAATCGCCGGAGGCGGCAGAAAGATGAAAACAAACTTATGGTGATGAAATAAGACAAAACTGAGATAACAATACAATAAGTTTAAATAAGAAAATTAAATGGAAAAATTTACATCCAAAAAAAAAGGTAAATGAATAAATAAAATTAAAAAAAATTGTAATTGCTAAGTCTCCCAATTGCTAAAGTAATTGAGCAATTGAGGCTTCAATATAGTCATTTTCAAGCTCTAAGGTTTCAAGAAGTATTTGTTTATTATAATAATTTTGTTTCGGAACTTGGATTTACCAAAACATCTAACAGAGTAAGGGATAGAGTTCCAAATGGATACACCAATCCTTGCAAAAGATTTTTTTATTTGCTCAGTTTTGAAAGTTTTCACGAAGAAGCATTCATTTAACGATAATCTGGTATTATTTGTGAATCGTACTAGTTTTGGTTAATTGGCTAAGAATGTTAGTTGGGACGGACTGCTCATGAATGCATGATGCATACCTTAAATAACTTACATGTTTAAAAAACGAAAAGGACTGACAAAGAAAGACATTTTGCTTGGACAAAAAAGGGAAAGGCATATTCCGAGCATTACCCAAAAAATTAAGCGAAAAGCACGTTTTTGCAGTACCAATAGCCTCTTAGAATATAAGGTTCTCTTTTCAATCTGTTGGCTGGCAACCAATTTGATGTGCGATTTTTTCAGGTCATGGTGCTTCTTACTGACGGAAACCAAACTGGATTTGACCTTGTTCCTGATCAGACACCTCTTGAAGATGCAATACAACCAATCAGGGATTTGGGTGTCAAGGTTATTGCGATTGGTATTGGAAGTGTAGACAGGGAGCAGCTGGCAACTTTGGTCACTGACCCCAATGATATTCTACAGCCAAAAAATTTTCAAGAACTCTTGACTTTAGTGAAGACAACGGTTGAAAAGAGCTGTGAAGGTACGTATTTAAATAGTTAACTTCATATTGGCGCCTCGGCCCTGAAGATCTGCTTTTGACGGCTAAAAGAACTGAGAGAATGGATTGGAAGCTTTCTGGCCCCTCCCCTCCCCGCTGATGATGATACGAACATCTGGAAATACAGCTCACGTATAGCTCGCGATATTTATGCATTCGGTGTCAAAGAGTATAAGACTGGGAGACCCATTACAATCGAAAAGGGGGTTAGCATCTATGAATCCTGTTTCTTATTCATTTTTGGGTAACGATTTCGTATAAACCGAACAAGCTGCATTTCCATAGAGATGAGTGAAGTCCAAAATCCGTCGATACAAAGCGGCAGTAATGTGATTGTTTCGTTATGTTTACTAGGTGGAAACAGCCCTGAGTTCAGTTTGTTGTCCCGTCTGTGATGGTATGAACATGAGAGGTTACCGGTTCAGTGAAAAACGGCAGAGGAATCATGCGTTAACCGACATAAAATCGATTTCATCGACTAATGCCTCATAGCTTGTCAGTTTTTAACTTGTTTTATAATTTTTCAGTTGTCAGGGACAAAGCTTGCCTTATATTAGAGCGATTTTCGTATGACCTTGAAATGAAAACGCGCGAATGAAACAGAAACAACAAACGAACGGAAATAGAGTTATTTGATTGGTTTATCGAACGGATACAAACGCGCGTGGCTTTTGGTTGGCTAAGCGAATGCTGGGGTGAAAAAAAACTTCATGCCCGAGAACTTTCTAGAAATCAATCGATACTTCGCTTTGACGTCATACGGCAACACAATTGGCCAATCGAACAAAGCCTTCTCCATATTAGGGTTTTCTTTGGCGGGAAAACGAAGAGTCCATGTTTTGATCTTTTCATCCACTGGTTGCTAAAACAAATAATGAACACTTACCGAAACCATTTTTGAAGGTCATACGAAAATTGCTCTAACAGTCTTCAGCTAATTGGCCCCTGTCTTTAGAGCATATTCCATTTTTAATTGGCATATAAAAAGTTGCTGGAAATGCGCAACCTCGCTCCCAGGGTCCTCTCCTACTCGTCTCCCAGAGCGATAGACGGGACAAATAGGAGAGGAACCTGGGAATGAGGCTGGGAAATAGGCTTCTTCAGGAAAAATATAATGAACTGGTCTTAAAAGGTACCGGGGAAAGTACTTGACTTTTTATGCAATGTTTCCATTTTACCTTTGTTATTATCTGTCGGATATAACACGCGCATTTCACGTAAATGGCAAAATTTCTGAATATGTGATAATGGTGATGATGATGATGATGATGATGATGATGATAACTGTGACAGTTTGTTATAAAGTCAGAATGATTATACTTGGGGACTCAGTTCTAATAACTGCAAATTATTTTAAGTTTTAATTTTATTTCAGTGATTTTGCTTCAGAAGGAACAGTGGCACTCTTGTCAATAAAGCTTGTATTGAAGTTGTTGTTCTTGTTTGTTATTATATTTCGTGGTTCTAGGGCACCCAGTGATATGACCAGGCTGACCTTATATCGGGGACACGTAGGAACCTTTATGATAAAAAGACATGAACTGCAAATATGTCACCATTTTATTTTTGTTTTCTCTCTATATTTTTTCTATCACTCTTGCTGCCGTATAAAGGCCGGATCAGTCAGTACTGTAAAAAGTTTTAATTTTAAGGTTTGGTATTGAAGACTTTATTAATCCAGGTCTACTAAAGATCCGGTTGAATCTCATCACTGGTTTGTCGTTGAGGTTTGCCTTCACAAGAGTTTAGGAACCTTAACCCGGAGCGAGCACGCAACTCCCATATTAGGCCTTTGTCATACTGTTTCACAGACTGGTCTATTTTTAGATGCAGTTTAGAGCTTTTTGGAGCGAAATGGAAGCTCAGTTCTATCAAGAGAGAATGAGGATCATTCTCTCTTGGTTCTATCTGTTGTCGACGTCTGGTTTTTCGGGAGTGGAGAAGATCTCCCAAGTCTACTCCACTGGGAAGTCTCTCGATCGACTTTCGACCACCATTTAAGCGGGGGTGGTTCAGGTCAATTGGGCCCACGATCTCTATCGGTCGCTGACCAGCGGGTAAAAGTCAAATACGAAAAGTTGAATGCCGAATGCGGAAACTTGTAAGTACAATGCCCAAAGTCGGATGTCGGAGGCGAAAACTTAAAGGACAAATGCTAAATGTTGGATGCGAAAAAATGAATGTACATTCCACGGAACTCGAAGGTCGAATTCGAAAACTTGGCTGTTGCTTATGAAAAGTTGAATGTCGAAAGCGGAAACTTGAATGTTGCGTAAATCAAAGTTGAATGTTGGATGCAAAAAAGTTGAATCGCGAATGCAAACTCAAATGACAAACACAAAATGTAGTATAGATTGCGCTAAGTACAATGTAAACTGGAACATTGAATTTTGGCGGAACTGGAACGCCATAGACGGAACTGAAATACGTGTCAATGCGGATTTTTCTACGGCGGTAGCGACTGAAAGCACTCAGGGGACGGGCGACGAGTGAAAGGAGCTTTTTAGTATTTTAAAATGGGACTCGCAATCATAGAATATGTTTGAATGGAATATTATTATTTCCTCTTTATTACCTAATAATATATTTTTTCCTACAAATCGCAAATCTAAGTTATGAGTTGAATAACACAGAAATAGTCAGCCTTTAGGTAGAAAATGTCACGTCACCGAGTAAAATGATATAAAGATAGAAAATGTTCCATCACAGGCCGTTAAAATGATAAGGTAGAAAATGTCATAGCACGGTAGTAAAATGATATTTAAGCAACAGAAAACGTTATCCGCGTTTGCATAGCCTGATATAAACACGAGAGGGGTTGGGAGAATTCGAGACAGTCATGCAAACACGAGACGAAGTCGAGGGTTTGCATAACTGTTGAGAAATTTCCCAACCCCTCGAGTGTTTATATCAGGATATGCAAACACAGGAAAAAAGTTTCTTATTGCTTTTATAAAATAACTTTCCCAAGAAAAAAAGCAAAACTCTCTTGTTTAGAGCATTGATTAAAAGAGAAATTCTTACCAGTCGCAAAGTCTTGTACACGAAGCTTGTACGC
>CALNXI010001612.1:0-40903 GCA_942486025.1 Porites evermanni | reverse complement strand
GGGGGGGAGGGGTGCGACACCAAATCCTTGTACAACTGGCACTTCAGAAACAGAGGAACTACAACATCCAACACTGTCCTCTTTTCAACCAAGACATTTTCAACGGATTGAGTTATTTTTAAGCCTAGTTCGCCTAGTTAAAACTCCAAAAATGTTAATCGTACTTTTTGGCAGAAAATAAAATCAAGTACTGAAAACAAAAACACCCTTTTTCTTGATACGCCATGGAAACTTAGAATGAAAACTGAATTGGAAACGACTCGAAACTCAGGAATTCGATTCGCGTTCTGCCGCGTACCTTGCCTTGTTCTCATTCACCTAAAAGACCGGTCAAGCTTCTGAAATGACCAAGGCTGCGAGTAAATGGAATCGTTTGGGAATTTCCGGAGTCAGTTCTTCCTTTTTTAGAATCCTTGATGAAAGTTAAATATGTTCAAGGTCATCTGAGGGTTCACAACAAATGACATTTTTGGGGGTAAGGTTACCATATTGAGATAATTGAAAGAACCCCACGGTGACGGCAAACTACAGTTCAGGTTTAACCGCGAAGGACGAAACATGCAGTACCTAACTTTATTACGCTGCTTGTAAGTTCATTCCAGACATCATGCAGTAAATTTATTATCAATGATGACCTAAACCGGTTAAATTCTGCTTCATTTTTCTAGGCTGTTCATCGGTTTGATTTTGCCTGTTATGGTCTCTGGTTTTTGGATTTCTCCCCTACCACGGAGACGAATGCAATGGATGAGACATCAACATGGAGGAGTGAAAGGTAATGGTAATGGAAAGTCTGCTTAGTGATAAGATAACTTAAAAAAACGCCCGAGTAACATATCAGTTTGTAGATTACCTAATAGCATCATGAAAGAATAAAGCTGGATACATATTTATGAGCTAATGGTCGAAAAGAGCAGGGGGCACGTTTTTGTTCAATTTTTTCTTTTTTCCCTCGTTCGTGACATGACGATATATTATTGTTTCTTTCTTAGAACGTCCTTCTTTCAAAGCATAGAAGAGAGCTACTACCGACAGGGGATTTGAAAATTTTTTTTCGTTCTGTCCCGTCCTTCTAAAAGACAGGAAGTCCTGTCCCCAGCTCAGGGAAAATGGGAAAAAGCTTGAGTCCCGCTCCCCTGACCTAGGACAGCAAACAAGAAAAATTTACCGTCAGTCGGTTATTACTCCGAAAACAACTGAGTAAACCTGACTGCTGTTAATTGATCACGATGCCACTTTAATCATGATACCAGTGAAAGCCTGTTTGCTTTGAAGTAAAAAAAAAAAACCTAACATACAGTCAAACCCAGTTAACTCTGAAATAGAGGTATCACAAAAAGTGTCCGCGTTAACTAACGTAGTAAGTGGGTCATGTTATTAAAGTAAAAAAAAACTCTTTTCAATCAAAACCCTTCTCGTGTATAACTCGTTTGGTGCCAAAAATTGACCTCTACAAATCATCCTATCCGGTATATTGTAGGGCTGGGAACATCGACATGCTGTCAACTGAAGGATTTTTTTCCTTGAAAAAGGAAAGGTCTATTTACATGCAGCACCCAGTTGATAATGAAGTGTTCGCATTAGCGAGGTTGGCTTTCTATAAGAATTCGTTGATTGGACAAGAACTAAGTGTCCATTGACAGCATTAACTGGTGTCCGTATTAAGCGGGTTGAATTTAGAGAAAATGTATTTGCTAAGAGCTTTCCCCAGGGGCAAAGAAAACTGTCCGTAATAACAAAGTGTCCGTATTTCAGTGGTTACCACTAACACGCGCCCTTGAATGGCTTTTCCTCTCTGTTGAAACCTGAGTTTCCGTGGACAGCGTCAACAAACTGTTTCCATGGTTTTCTCACGCGCTCCCGACAGAGAAGGTTCCCTCATCGCTGAATGAAGGGCGAAGCCCAATAAGATGAAGGATTATATTGTTAAAACAACGATGACTCTGCGAGCTGTGTGAAATAGCCGAAACACTCTCTATAGTTTACGTTAAGGTTTTTAAGTTGTTTATTTATTTGATTGTATGAAAACACGGGAGCCGTCGACGAATTGCCAAAGAGTATAAATTCAAAGAAACGAAAGATATCACGCAGACAAGGGAAAAAGTTTCCTCTGAATGGAAGCTGTTTTCGAAAATGAATTTTGCAACCTGCAGATCTACTGATTATTCTTCATGTTGTCGAATACAATCAACAACCCTTACAACGGCAACAACAAGAATTTATCGTGGTTACGGTTTGCCATTTACATACAGCGCAGAATTAGCAAGAACTCAGCGAGTTGCGAGCGTGTATTGAGAACGATTAGGTGGTTGTAAAGCTTTGTAAATTACAGTGTGTAACAAATTCGTACTTCGTGTCAGATCCTGTAGCAAAATATTGGAAAAACGACTTATAAAACGCCGACATGTTCTTCCAAGTGCTCGAGAAACAGGGAAAGAATCTTCTCTAGGCCAATCTTCTCTAGGCCAATTGACCTCCACCAAAACGCAGGTTTGAACCGAAGAAAAAACCTTTCAGGGCGCGTGTTAGTGGTAACAGCTGTAAGCAGGTGTCCGTAAAGCGAGGTTTGAACTCTTCTCGCTGCTAAACTAGGATTCCCCGGCAAGAATTTACCGCTTTATAGGCTAGTCTGTAATAAACTAGGAATATTAATTACTATCTAGGGACCTTAAGATCCGATAACGGCGATGGCAACGAGAACGTCAATAAAACATTACAGCCTGGTAATACAAAAAACAACAATTCTTCACGTGCAGCACACTTGTTTTTGTTCATTGCTTTGCCGACACTGCACGATTACGACGTGGAAATGCCTTAATTCCTAATTTCACGTTTTAAGGAGGACTTAACTTTTCTTTCTCTTTCTGAAGTTCAGCGGATATGGTTCTTAGGAATTCAACTCCAGGATAATTCGCCTAGTAAGCTTTTGACAAAGCAATTGAGTTGAATTATGTCGATGAAGATTGAACAGGGAAAGAGATCTCACTTTATGTGATTTTTGTTGCCGTCGCCGTCCTCCGACCTTCTATTAACTAGAACGATCCTTACACTAACTCAAAATGATGTGGTGACCATGATCTTTCCTTCAAGGTCCGTATAATTTCTTTTTCCATGGTCCCTTTGGGCGATGGTCACTACACGGACAGAGGTATCGAGTTCCCTGGCAACGAGGTAAGGTTTCGTCATCAAGACGTGCCCCATTCCCCCGCCGGTTCGTCATTTCGGAAAGAATTTGTTTTACTAGACACAGACCCCCACCGGGCCAGGGAGAAGGTGATGAGGTTTAGGTTGCGTTCCTTTTGACCAATCAAAATCCTGATTTTACAATGATTTATCGTTCCATTAATAATCTGAACCATCGATCTCGACGTTTGGATCGTTCAGACTGGTATCTCAATCTGGTTTCAGATTTTCGTTCCATTTAACGAAACTGCTCTTTGATCGCCAGAATGAGCTGGTATCTCGATAAACATGGCTGGTCAAAGTCAGTTCAGGCAAAAAGATTTTACACTCCTCCGTTGTTTTATGCCGCTTAAGGACCGTAGTTTAATTGATTCAAGTTGCACTGGGGTAACTCTAAATCCGTAAAGAAACGAGAGCGCTTGGAGATTCTCACCGTGAAATGTCCGATGTGTGTTTAGTGCTCGCCTCAAAGCATTTTTAAAGCTTCGTAATTGTCTTCTGAGCTTGTTTGGTTAAAATTACAGATATTTTCAAGTTACAAGGCCCAGTAAGGACAGCTACTTGTTAAAGAGCTACTTTTCCTTCCATCGCTCCACGAGAAGACTCATAATTTAACGAAGATAATTATAAAAACAGATGCGAGGAAATTGAGAAGATCAGTGTGCAGCAGCCATCTCTTCTCAGATTTTTGTTCCGGATAGCACGAAAGTACAAACAATCTGGATTGTATAAAATCCGAAAAATGTTTGGCTAAAGGGAACGCAACCTTAATGTCGCTTTAACCTGCGATCAGGAGCTCTTTTTTCCTTTAGAGATACTTTGACACTTTTTAAGATAATGGAGGGGAGGGCATTTTCTCAGGTTAATGGGGAGTTAAATCAAATACCTTTTTGAGCGACGCACATCAACCGGAAGTAAGTCGTTTTCCCTTTCATTTTGACATGACGCTACAAACGTTGCTTTCCTAAGTGTCTTCAGTTTTCTCTAATATAGACTAGTTGCCCGAAATTCTGGTCAAAGTCATGTCTGTAGGAAGACAGCCGGTCATTAACTTATAAACTCCAAATCGTGTTTTTCGAAAGTAACTTGAAGGTGCGGATTGAATACTACAAAACAAAATCATCGGATGGAAAGAAAGCCATGCTAATTCAACATACAAGTCAACAGAAAAGGAAATTGATTAAATTTAACTTCTTCTGATCTTATGGCTAACTTTTTTTAGTTGAAATAGAACTGGTGGTCTGCTGCGTTCTGATTGGTTGAGCTACCACTAAATATAGGCTACATGTTATAGCCCACTAGTAGCGAAAAGCGCCGGCTTTGAAAACCAAAACAAAGGTTTTAAGTCTGGCTTAAACTAGCTAAAGTTTTTTTTGTTTCGATAGTTTTTACCAAGTAGTTGGATTTTACTGAAACAATTATTCCTCTTACCCTCATGGCCTCTGAGTCAATAGCCCATTGACTCAGGGCTATAGACTCAGACGCCCATTCGGGCTCGAGGAATAATTGTTAAATACCTCATTCGCGTACGACTAAGCAACTATTGCTCATTGCAGCTAAAGCAACTCTATAACGATGTGCAAAAAGAGAACAAGGTTTCTGGCCAACAGAAATCCGTAAAGTCTTAAGAACGCCGGATTAAGATAATTGTCCTGTCGTGGGGTATAACCGCCTCGTAACAACTTTTTCTGAGTACAGCCCGGGTGGTTTTAAAAGTTGTCCCAGTGCTGAATAAAAAGAGCGTATTCCAAGATTTAGCGTCTGATTTTGTTTAATAACTGATTATTTTCTTTGTTACCATCTATTGGTTATCTTCCAGTTCAGTGCGGAGGTAACGTAACTATTAACAACACTAGTGAAATCACTAGTCCCGGATTCCCATTAAACTATCCTAATAATGCAAACTGTGAGTGGAAAATCTACGTGGATGAAGGCTCGCGAATAAAGCTAACGTTCATGGACTTTAAAGTAAGTGATAAATTAATGAGGGAACAAAGTTTTTAAGTGATTAGCAACGACATTTAAAATTCTATTTTTAAAGTGACTAACATTTTGGGCTTTGATCCAAGAAAAGATAATCATCCCGACCCCTTTCCACAGTAAGGCTTTTGAACTTGTTTACAAATTTGAGACAAGCTGAACGTTGCTTTGCACACTGAGTAGAGGTATTTTATTGCCCTCTAAGGGGTCTCCAAACGTTGCTTTCCATGAACCTGCTCCAAACTTAGCTTGCTATTTGTTGTGACAGCTACCTGATCGTCGAGTTTCCTCTATTGTACCTAACGTTAATTCTTTCAAAAACCTATTTGAGCGGTTTTATTCCTGACTTTCCCCTGTCTTTAAAACCTTCATTTCTCGATAACCATCTTACCATCCAACATTCGGATTTTTCCATTTTTGTATTAATTTCGTTGACTGATAAGCCAGTAAATCGAAGTATACACGCTTATGCTCTCATATAGCTGAACGGTTTTGAGTTAAGAGGGTTTATCTTTCATGATATTCACAAACAACAGAGAAGGAGTTCGAGCGATTCGGGCTACAAAGTACAAACAATATGTGGCGGGAAAACATACTCGCACACGCGCACTTGTTGCGCAGAAGTACACAACAAGTATAAAATATACTGTTTGACGTTGGCACAACAGGAATAAAATATTTAATTATATTGAAACACCCAACTTTGGTTTAAACGATTTGCTTACCAAGTCCAATCATACTGCATTATAGATTTATAGAGTAGAGGAACGAACTTTTGAGACACTCTGTAGTAATTACGTCTCGCTGAGTAACGTATGTTTCACCCCCTAGGTGGAATCATGTCCGTTTGATTATTTGGAGGTTTTTAATGGTGACACAAAAGATATAAAGAAACGTGTAGCTAAACTATGCGGAAGTGATTTACCTGATCCTATCGAATCCAGTGGCAACACGCTCATCCTAAAGTTCTCTTCAGATTACGCAATTTGCTACAAAGGCTTTAAGCTGCAGCTTACAAAAACAGGTGTGGCACTAGCTAGTTTTGTGAGTACATATCAAGAGTAATGAGAATTATTCTCTCTGTACATATTTATCCTGATGTAATTAGGCATTTACAATATGGTACTGAGCAAGTGACTGCAAAACGCCGGATAAGCAATAGTACCTACAGTGAACATAGACTAGAGATCAGAAAGTAGTTGCGGCCACACTAGAATGCGATACGAGAGGTTTCACCTGTAAGCTTTTACCGGGAATTATTATTATTATGTTTTTTTTTTTATGGATAAGAAGTCACTTCATTGGAGATGGTTGTAGCTCATTGAGGTTCGACCTTAATATGTATATTTCTATGATGTCAATCTTTCGTCTTTCAGCTCCATTGTGTGGCCCAGAGGATGCTTTTGCGGATTATGCCTTCCTTATAGATGCTTCAAGCAGTATTCTCCCATCGGAATTTGATATTTTAAAAACCTTCGTCAAACGAGTGATAGACTTTCTTCAGATTGGACCTAATCAGACCCATGTTGGTGTGATTGAGTACAGCAGGAATGCTAGTTTGCAGTTCAATTTTTCAAGATCCTATGACAAACGAGAAATTAAAAACTTTGTGGAACAAGTACCCCATACTGCAGGTATCACACGGATCGATTTGGCGTTGAAGGTTGCTTCGGAACAATTATTCACACCGCAAGAAGGAATGAGAGACGGTTCAAGAAAGGTAAGGTTAATTAAGCAGCTATCAATAAATTCACCGTGATTTTCCTTAAGTTCCCCGGTAAGTGTGAAACGGTAACTTATTTTTCCTTCTAAAATTCCAAAACATGAACCCAAGGACTACAGAAGGATTTTATGTCGAGAACATTTTCTAATTTTGTGAAGTATTATTTGTAAAGAAACTGCATTTGACAGTTATCGTTCAAAGAGATACAAAGTTCTAAACTAGGTAATGGGTGAAAGGGGTGCCATTTGTCAATAGAAGGTATTCTAAAGGGGTACCTTTTCTACCAAAAATGGTAAGAGGTGAAACGCTAATTTATTATTCCTTCTAAAATTCCAAAACATGAACCTTTCTAACATTTGATGACCTGATGTACGCACCACATCGTATTGAGAAACGTTTCGTTCTCTTAGTTGTACTCGAACAACAACAAATCAACAAAAATTTTATTCCACATAGTTCAGATACAACACTAATTACATACCACGCACCGTTCACACCTTGCTCAAGGCTTCCGGTTCAGAATGATACCTTGTTTTAGACTCGGGATCCCGAAAACCGCACCCAGTTCAGCGGCGCATCCCCGTTTTGGCCAGGCAAGGGAGTCCACCCACCTTGGATTACAGACGGAAGTTAATTCCCTCCTTTCACCCGATCTGCAAGATATACAGGTTGTCCCAAAAGTTCGTGCCTTTAATTTCATGAGCTAAAACTTTTGATCAAAGCTTAATATTGACACGAAATTTCTCAAACATTTTTATTGCTTTATCGAGTTCATGTATTTAGAAGTTCAGTAACTGGCATTGCCCCTTTGTTTTTTTGTTTTTTTTTTATCACACTCTGTTGCAGTTGCGGCAGTGAGTGCAGGAGCCATGTTATGTAGCGTATAAAGCCCCAGATGATTCATTTTAAGCTTTTTTGTCACCTAGTAAGCAGGAGCCACTTGAGACCAGCTGAACGATGCTTTGCAAACTGAGTAGAGGTTTTTTATTGCCCTCTTAGGGGTCTCCAAACGTTGCTTTTCATGAACCTGCTCCAAACTTAGCTTGCTATCTGTTGCTATCTGTTGTGACAGCTCGTCGAGTTTCCTCTATTGTACTTAACGTTCTTTCAAAAACCTATTTGAGCGGTTTTATTCCGGACTTTCCCCTCGTTTCTTGTCTTTAAAACCTTCATTTCTCAATAACCATCTTACCACCCGACATTCGGATTTTTCCATTTTTGTAGTAATTTCGTTGACTTATAAGCTAGTAAATCGAAGTATACATGCTTATGCTCTCATATAGCTGAACGTTTATGAGTTAAGAGGGTTTATCTTTCACGATATTCACAAACAACAGAGAAGGAGTTCGAGCAATTTGGGCTACAAAGTACAAAAAATATGTGGCGGGAAAACATACTCGCACACGCGCACTTGTTGCGCAGAAGTACACAAATCAAATATTAGAGTCAAAAGATGGCACAACAAGTATAAAATATTTAATTATATTGAAAGACACTACTTTACTTTAAACGACTTGCTTACCATGTCCAATCGTACCGCATTATAGATTTATAGAGTAGAGGAACGGACTTTCGGGACACCCTTAGCTAGCTGTATATGCAATTATATAATTACTACTCGCTGAGTAACGTATGTTTTGCCTCCTAGCTGGAAAAATGTCCGTATGATTATTTGGAGGTTTTTAATGGTGACACAAAAGATATAAAGAAACGTGTGGCTAAACTATGCGGAAGTGATTTACCTGATCCTATCGAATCCAGTGGCAACACACTCATCCTAAAGTTCTCTTCAGATTACGCATTTGGCTACAAAGGCTTTAAGGTGCAGCTTACAAAAACAGGTGTGGCACTAGACTAAGAAGTTCTGTTGGTACATATCAAGAGTAATGAGAATTATTCCCTCTGTACATATTTACCCTGATGTTATTAGGCCTTTATAATGTTGTAGCAAGTGTCTGCAAAACGCCGGATAAGCAATAGTACCTACAGTGAATCTCTACCTACTAGAGATCAGACAATGCGTCAAGCGATCACTTACGAATGCGAAAAATAATAAAACATTTTGTAAAATCACTTTACCCCAAAAGTAATCGCGGCCACATGAAAGAGCGTTTCGAGAGCTTTCACATGTAAGCTTTTATCGGGAATTATTATTATTATGTTTTTTTTTTTGGTGGATAAGAAGTCTCTTAATAGGCCTTGTTTTGATACAAACCTTCTTTGCTTTGTTGTGGAAATTGTTCTTAAAAAATACTGGTAAGCATAAGAATAACTTGATTTACATAATAAAGCAGGAAGGTTTGTATCAAAACAAGGTCACCCTCAGCCTCGCTTCCATCCATAACTGTAAAATGGCCTATTGGAAATGGTTGTCGCACATGGAGGTTCGACCTTGTGTATATTTCTATACTGTCAATCTTACGTCTTTCAGTTCCATTATGTGGCCCAGAGGGTGCTTTTGCGGATTATGCCTTCCTCATAGATGCTTCAAGCAGTATTCTCCCATCGGAATTTGATATTTTAAAAACGTTCGTCAAACGAGTGATAGACTTACTTCAGATTGGACCTAATCAGACCCATGTTGGTGTGATTGAGTACGGCAGGAGTGCTAGTTTGCAGCTCAATTTTTCAAGATCCTATGACAAACGAGAAATTAAAAGCTTTGTGGAACAAGTACCCCATACTGCAAATATTACACGGATCGATTTGGCGTTGAAGGTTGCTTCGGAACAATTATTCACACCGCAAGAAGGAATGAGAGACGATTCAAGAAAGGTATGGTTAATTAATCAGCTATCAATAAATTCACCATGATTTTCCTTAAGTCCCCCGGTAAGTGTGAAACGATAACTTATTTTTCCTTCTAAAATTCCAAAGCATGAACCCAAGGACTACAGAAGGATTTTATGTCGAGAACATTTTCTAATTTTGTGAAGTATTGATATTGAAAAGAAAGTGCATTTGACAGTTATCGTTCAAAGAGATACAAACTTCTAAATTAGGTAATGGGGGAAAGGGGTGCCATTTGTCAATAGAAGGTATACTAAAGGGGTACCTTTTCTACCAAAAATGGTAAGGGGTGAAACGGCAATTTATTGTCCCTTCTAAAATTCTAAAACATGAACCCTTCTAACATTTGATGACCTGATGTACGCACCACATCGTATTGAGAAACGTTTCGTTCTCTTAGTTGTACTCGAACAACAACAAATCAACAAAAATTTTATTCCACATAGTTCAGATACAACACTAATTACACACTCAGATAATTGATTACAGGAATACTGAGAAATCGGAAAAAAGTAAAACACACCATAAAAGTAAACACGGTCATTTTAAGTAAAGGAGCCGGGTTAAGCCCTTTCCCGATCGCAATACTGATTGTAACGCCTTCGAACATTTGATGACTTGATGTGCGCACCACATCGTATTGAGAAAATCTTCGTTCTCTTAGTTGTACTCGANTTCTAACATTTGATGACCTGATGTACGCACCACATCGTATTGAGAAACGTTTCGTTCTCTTAGTTGTACTCGAACAACAACAAATCAACAAAAATTTTATTCCACATAGTTCAGATACAACACTAATTACACACTCAGATAATTGATTACAGGAATACTGAGAAATCGGAAAAAAGTAAAACACACCATAAAAGTAAACACGGTCATTTTAAGTAAAGGAGCCGGGTTAAGCCCTTTCCCGATCGCAACACTGATTGTAACGCCTTCGAACATTTGATGACTTAATGTGCGCACCACATCGTATTGAGAAAATCTTCGTTCTCTTAGTTGTACTCGAACAACAACAAATCAACAAAAATTTTATTCCACATAGTTCAGATACAACACTAATTACACACTCAGATAATTGATTACAGGAATACTGAGAAATCGGAAAAAAAACTTTCCCGCCGATAATAGCATAAAAGACTAATTGCCAGAGGCGGCAGAAAGATGAAAACAAACTTATGGTGATGAAATAAGACAATTCAAAGTAGACAGACTACAAATTGTATTAACTGAGATAACTATACAATAAGGTTAAATAAGAAAAATAAATGGAAAAATTTCCTTCCAGAAAAAAAAGATAAAGGAATAAATAGAACAAAAAAATGTGCTTTCCAAGGCTAAGATAAATCATGCTAAAGTAATTGAGCAATTGGGAGACTTCAATATAGTCATTTTCAAGCTCTAAAGTTTCAAGATTCGGAACTTGGATTTACGAAGACATCTAACAGAAAAGTAGGTTGAGTTTGAAGTATTCTACTTCAACTGGCTCTAGACCTGAGAACGCTATTAAGAACTCTACTGTTGAACTACCACTAGCTACAGACGACATTATGGACCTACTCAACCTCTGTTTGACTTCAACGTACTTTCAGTACGGTGGTAAGAACAATTACAACACGGACTTTGTTAGACGAAACACTCACAGTAACGCTGATTCCAACATTCAGACCAATTCTGGCCCTGTTACGACAGCGACTATACCGTACATCAGAGGCACCTATGAAACTATTGCACGTATATTACAACCTTACAATATACCTGTTGCACGCAAACCGATAACCACTTTACGGCGACTGCTAACTAATGTCAAGGACAAAACAAACCGGAGGACAGAAAGGGAGCAGTATACAAGATCAAATACTGCGACTGTCAGGCTTCTTACATTGGTGAAACCGGCAGAAACCTAAGCACGAGACTGACCGAACACAAACGAGCGACGAAGAATGGTGACGTCAACAATCACATTGCTGAGCACCATTTAAAGACGAAACATCAAATTGACTGGGACTCTGCCACATGTATAACGTATTCTACAGACTGCTAGTTTAGAAAGCTGGTTTACTAACTTAGAACAAACGCCACTGAATCGTACCCAACAGTTACCAGCGCCGTACAAACGACTTATTGACGAGATCAAGCAAAACTAACTACGAGAGAATGACAATTTGATTAACAAAAGACGACTGTTTAACTGTGACAATAGACGGATCGAAACGCACCAATTACTGATTACGAGTCTTCATAGCCAATAACATCACGGCTTAACTGACAAACGACCAATAACATTGCGACGTAATTGACCAATCAGATCAATAACCAGAGTATGATACCGTCAACTGACGTGATACAACTCTGATACAACTTTGACCCTGAATATGACTACCGCACAGGTTTTCGAAACGTCAGTCACTGTCAACAACAACAGTCCTATTCAGGACTACTTTCACCTGGACGATCAAACTCAACCTACTTTTGAAATGACTCCTGGGTTCAAACCTTTCACAGTTTTACATCTAACAGAGTAAGGGATAGAGTTCCAAATCGATATACCAGTCCTTGAAAAAGATTTTTTCATTTGCTCAGTTTTGGAAGTTTCACGTAGAAGCATTCATTTGACGATGATCTGGTGTTACAATTTTGAATCGTACTGGTTTTGGTGAATTGGCTAAGAATGTTGGTCTTGGGACGGACTGCTCATGAATGTCATGCATACATTAAATAACGTACATGTTTAAAGAATGAAAAGGACAAAGGAAGTCATTTTACTTGGACAAAAAAAAGGAACCGCATGTTCTCGAGCATTACCAAGCGAGCGAAAAGCACGTTTTTGCAGTACCAATAGCCTCTTAGAATATAAGGTTCTCAGTTTCGATCCGTTGGCTGGCAACCAATTTGATATGCTATTTTTTCAGGTCATGGTTATTCTTACTTACGGGAACCAAACTGGATTTGACCTTGTTCCTGATCAGACACCTCTTGAGGATGCAATACAACCATTCAAGGATTTGGGTGTCAAGATTATTGCGATTGGTATTGGAAGTGTAGACAGGGAGCAGCTGGCAACTTTGGTCACTGACCCCAGTGATATTCTACAGCCAAAAAATTTTCAAGAACTCTTGACTTTAGTGAAGACAACGGTTGAAAAGAGCTGTGAAGGTACGTATTTAAATAGTTAACTTCATATTGGCGCCTCGGCCCTAAAGATCTGCTTTTAAAAGACAAGAGAATGGATTGGGAGCTTTCTGGCCCCTCCCCTCCCCGCTGATGATGATGCGAACATCTGGAAATAAAGCGAAAAGTGTCAAGGAGTATATGACAGTGGGAGACCCATTACAAACGAAAAGGGGGTTAGCGTCTATGAATCCCGTTTCTTATTCATTTTTGGGCAAACGATTTTAGTATAAACCGCACAAGCTGCATTTCCATGAGTGAAGTCCAAAATCCGTCGCGCTTGCAACAGCAGTGAAGAAACAAAAAAGCTCTGACAAAGGAAAGGCTCATTTTACAAATGGGTCATATTTTGAGGCCAGTAATGTCTTGCTTCACTTAATCGCTAGAGGGAATAGGTTACGCACAAGTAAGCTCCTAGCCTCCCCTCCCCCCTCTCCTCCATCCCCTATACGAACGGAGCGCCACATCGAAGGGTCAAATTTTATCAAGCGCAGTGGCGTACATTACAGTTAATTCACCAGTTAACTGTTCTTGACGCCGTGACAATGTGTCAGTAAAAAGCGGCAGTAATATGATTGCCTTGTTGCGTTTACTAGGTGGGAACAGCCCCAGTTTGTTGCCCGGTCTGTGATGATGATGAACATGAGTCGACGGTCACCGGTTCAGTAAACAACGGCAGATGAGTCATGCATAAACCGCAAATGCCTTATAGCTTGCCAGCTTTTAAAAATTGTTTTATACTTTTTCAGTTGTTAGGAGCAAAGCTAGCGTTATATTAGCCTTATATTAGTGTAATCGGCTCCTGTCTTTAGAGCAAATTCCATTTTTAAACCGCAGAAGTTGTAAGCAACCTCGTTCCCAGGGTCCTCTCCTAGTCGTCTCCCGAAGCGAGAGAGGAACCTTGAGAAGGAGGCTGGGAAATAGGCTCTGATGAACTGGCCTCGATATAGACTACGAGTAGTCCCCATTTTTCCTCAGGGATAGTAGAGCGAGCGAAACGCGAGCGAGCGTGAAAATCACCCAACGCGAGAAAGGCGAAACGCGGCGGTTAGAAAGAAATTTCATGTTGTCTCTCCCCACCGGCATCTCTCTTTTCTCGCGTGGGGTGATTTTCACGCGCTCTCGCGTTTCGCTCGTTCTACTATCCCTGACGAAAAATAGGGACTAATCGTAGTCTAGCCTCGATAGGTACCGTGGAAAGTATATTATCTGTCGGATACAACACGCACGTTTCATACAAATGGCAAAATTTCTGAAAGTGATGATAATTCAGTAACGGTACAGGAGACGGTAGAGATAATAATAATGATGATGATAACTCTGACGGTTTGTTATAAAGTCAGAATGATTGTACTTGAGGATTCAATTCTAATAACTGCAAATGATTTTGAATTTTAATTTTATCTCAATGATTTTCCTTTATTAGCACTTCTGTCAATAAAGCTTGCATTGCTGTTGTTGTTCTTGTCTGTGATTAGTACATTTCGTGGTTAAAGTGCCTCCAGCGATATTACCGGGCTGACCTTATGTCGAGGACATGAGGGAGCCTTTAAAACACCCAATTTTAACTGAATTGAAATAGTAAACCGAACCTTACGGCAGGAGAGTAATAGAAAAAATAAAACAAAAACAATTAAATGGATAATTGTATTTGGCAAATATATTCCACTGTGTTACTTGTTTTCTTTCTTTATTTTTCTATGACTCATCTGCCGCAAGGATCAGTTTGCTGTTTAATTTTGAAATTTGGTATTGAAGATTTTACTGATCCACAGATTTACTAAAGATCCGCTGACCCTCATACCCTCACTGGTTTCTTACGGTATACTTTTAGATACTTCAGAGCTTTTGGGGCGAAAAAGAAACTCCCCTCTTTCTATGAGCGTAATGGAAGCCAAAGATTTGAAACAGGAAAACCTTAACGTCATAAAAAGGTCAAAAATACCATTTCGGGCAGGTTACTTGTCTGAAAAGAATTAGAAGAGGAGTTAAACCCTGAAAACCGTTTCTCGCTACGATACTCAAAATTCGAATTATGGGACTTTAAAGATACAGCATTATAGTGTACCCCCTGGAACCATACCTTTCCTTAATAAAACGATCGACTTCTTTGATTTATTTTACTGCAAAGTAAGCTGTTTTTTTTTCGGTAACATAAACCTTTCTTAATGGTCCAATTCTCGTATCATCTTAGATTTTCGTCTTTTGACTTAAAAACGCTAGTTTTTGGAAAACAAAAACTGATCACCTGACATTTTATTACAAAATTTTCTTTTTACTTTTAATTAGATTCGAAAATAAAGGCAATTACGTTAAAATCATCTCATATCCAACAAGCGCGAGTGGAATAATTGTTTTATTAAAACGCCTACAGAATATCGAGAATTCTTCCCGACTTTATTTGTAAAAACCAACTATTTTCAGCTTGTTTTTAATTTTAAGCAGACGCGTACAACCGTTACCAAACTTGGAGAGCATGGTATAATGGATCATATACCCACAGGTAGCCTAAGCTCCAAATATGAGCATCGGCGAGCATCGGCATTGTTGCGTAACATTCAAAATATAAGGATTTGTATGGGAAAAAACCTATCGTTTCTGTAACCTACGAAAATAAAAGGATTTCAATAAAAAGCAGCTTACCTTACTTAAAATGTGTGTCACGTCTCTCCTGTGTGGTCCACGGGCCGATTTATGGCCGTTGTATGAGTTTTTATGTAAACAGTTTTCTGTCTATATAAAGAAGGTGGGCACTCCAGCGAAGTGGCCCGACTGATTGTTGTATTGCCTGCATGCAGACGTCTCCTATTTCCGTTGTTGCAACAAAGGAAATAGGAGACGTCTGCACGCAGGCAATACGTTGTAAAGAATCTAAAGAAATTAAGACTAAGAATCTAGTACTGGATTCTAACAGCGAGACGCAGTCCTAATTTGAGTTACGTCCGATGCATTCGGAACAGGCCTGACTTCAACAACAACAAAAAAACAACAACAACAACAACCACAAGAAAAAACAAATAAAACTTTTCATGTACACGTATACAATGACACGAGCCACGTTCTTCGAAAACAAAAATAACAAAACTACTGATACTAGCCATGAGTATAATTTCCCGTTTCCGATGACTTTAATGGCGAGGCCGGAAATAGTTCTGAAGTGGTGTTTATGGCTATATGCTGAGTCATGCACTATCGTATAATTTGGCCCACCCTACAAGTCCTTTTGTACTGTATCTGAAGCATATACCTTCTTATTTAAAAGAAATTTTTGTCGTATGTTTGGTAGCACGGCGGGTCTTTCATATGAAACACTGAGGATGCGTGTCGTCTGCAATCATTTTTGTAAACCACATTTCCGTTTGTGTAACACTTCAGCATTAGTCTGGACGGAACGCAAAAATTTTTAGGCATACGGGCAATACCCAGAATAAATAAAGCAGACTAAAAAAAAAAAGAAAGAAAGAAAGTTTCGATGACATCTACATTACGTGCTTTATAGAAATTAAAACTGTTACATAATTATTTGGCTGTCATGTCTGTTCACTGAGTTAGAGGTAAATATTAGAAAAAAGGCTCGATCCACGCACACGAGTTTGGCGGTCCCAAAAAAGGGTTCAATCCAATGTTCGTCAGTCAGCGGTGGTTTTCTCTTGGTTTTCCTCGTTGATATCCTGTTGCCTTGCGGTTATAAGACATCTTTGTCTATCATAGACCTTAGACTACAGAGCTTTTTGTATCATCCCAGTACATACTGTAAAGCTACCTTTGTAGTCTACTAACCTACAAGGCCCTTTGAAGAGACTAACAAAGGTACAACAACAACAACGAGCTTTATTTGCATGACCATATAAGCACATACAGTATTGCAAAAGCTATGTTTAGGAATCAAAATTACAACACAGGGCAATTACGGGCTTTGATAAAAATTTGTCACGAACATCAAAACAAGCTGAAATATATTTTATGAATTGTATTTTGATAAAGTAATTAGAAGAGTTCATCAGTTCATTGATCAAGACGTTTAAAGGTAACTGGGTAATATTTGGAATCAGAGTCTTGACTTTATAGTAAAATTTCATTTCTAATCATAGAGTATGTAGGATATTGAAAAAGAAAGTGAACTCCGTCTTCTTTCAATTACATCCACAAAAAGGGCAATGCCTATTATCCTTCGTAGTTTGATTGTATCTGCCTATTTCTATCATTAGTTTGTGATTGCTTATTCGTAGTTTTACTAAAACTCCCTCTCCCAACTGTTCCTCTTGTTAAGTCTAAGTAACTAGAGGAGGTATGATCGGTTTTAAAAGATCTATAAAATTCAAGTTTTTGAGAATGTTGGAGGACGTTTTGACAATATGAGATATATTCCTGTTTCATTGAACTTACATAGCTTTTTACCATAGCTATATCTAATAAATCAGGGTTAAAGTCAGGAAGCTTAAAGTATTCTGACATATTCATTAAATGAGAGTGGAAGCTATTTTTGCCATTACAGGGTAAGTCGAATGACATTAAAAAAGCTTGTTTGACACTCGAAAAAAGCCTTTAGGACCTTTAGCCGGTCTCGAAAACTCACAGGCAAGATTAAACTTGAATGCTTTTATATGGCGATGCTCTGAATTTTGCAAAGGATCGAGTAAATACACCCACATGTTGGTTGTTATGAGTCATCCAAATTAGTGAAGAGTTTTACATATACTGATCTGTAGTTTCTATCAGCTTTTGGTTGACGCCGATGAAATAAAACCTGATTTAGCTCGGGCGGAAATCCGCCACTTAAAAACGAACAGCGCCCTACCGGAATGAGTCACGTTGGCTGGGTAGAAAAAAAATGGTGAACAAAAAGCAGACAATACCATAAGCAATCCAGTCTTTATTTAGGAGTTGCTAAGGACAGCGCACTCAACAAGGTTTGAATTCCGAAGGTGAAGACAAAATAACAACCGCATTGTCAGCTAACTACTGAGAGCTCACAGAAGTACGGTAAGCCGTTTGCCTGTTATGCCTACAATGTCGCACTTTAGCCGCTCCACGTAGAACGTGCCCACGTCTACAGTTAGAAAAGTGACTTAAATGATCGCTATTTCCTGCGCAAGAAACTGCACCGTCAGGGTGTGCTGACCAGTAAAAGACATTAGAGATACAAGCTCCTGACCAAGGTAGAACCATCTCAGTACCCAGCGTAGATGATCTGTTACCTTACGTCTCTTGTCATGAAGTAGCCTGCGAACGACCGACGTTTCTCCTCGCTCATCGCCGCTGAGGGACGTTTCGCGAGGAGAAACGTCTGCCGTTCGCAGGCTAGTCATGAAGATCAGGCTGCAGACGGTTAAAAGGTGGTTAACAATATCCATTGGATGAATTTCTATCCACTGAATAGCGCAATTGGTTTCCCTAACACTTATCCACTGGATAGTGATTTATCCGTTAGATAGCACTATCCTTCTTTTGAACACCTGAGGCCAGATCCCACTGCATTTTTACTGCACTGCCTCTTTAAAACATGAACTATCTCACTAACGGCGATATACTAAACCTGTGGGAATTCAACACACAACATCGCAGAGATAAAAATCATAATTTCATACACTTTATCTAGGGGCTTAAAAGAAAGACTGCAGCAGATTCCGAGGCTGGATAAAAGAAAAATATTTTATTTGTTGGTTAATTATAAACAAAACCCCATCCCTCGGCTCTGTCAGTCCCTGAGTGGGTATCCTACATAGCTTCAAAGTTTTGATCACTTTCAATGTACTTTTGGCTTTGTCATTTCCGTTGAGTATGATTATCACAGTAAATAAAACCCCCGGGAGGTACTTGCCGAAGTTTTCAAGTGCGAGGAGACTCCGCTCCGAAGTCCAGCCCCTTACCCTTTTATGTAACGCTTTTGACAGAGAAGAAACCCCTTTAGTTTACCTTCTATTGACAAATGGTACCCTTTTCGCATAACTTGTTTAGAACACTACATCCCCTTTAACTGCTTTCAATCAGTGCTCAGTCTAGAAAGTTTTCTCGTTCTTTTCACATCCATAAATTGCGTCTGTAAGCCCTTTTGGCCTAGCTTGGGACCAGGCTCCGCCGGTTAGGAGGACAAGGAGAAAAAAAATCGGTGTGGGCGAAAAAAAAAAAGAAATCGGCTAACGAAGCGAGCCGAGAGGTAGTCTGGGGAGCGGAAAGGGTAGCGAAATGACATATTTCCCTACCCTTTCATACGCTTCAACTGATGAAATCCTGAGTACCCTTTTATTTACCTAGTAGCCAACTCGAAAGCTTGGCGCCTTTGGCTGCTACATACTTTTTCCTTTGTTATGTTTAATTCAATGTATAGTTAGCTGTGTTTTTACTTCTTATTTTTTCTTATTGTTGTTGTATTGTAATTGTATAAGTGTGAATAAATGAACTTGAACCTAAGGTCTGAAAAAGGTACCCCTTTCGGGAGGAGCCTCCCCGTATAGGCCGTTATAAGGAGTACCCCCTGGAGCAAATCCGAAGAGCGACGGGTTTTTTTAGTATATTCCTCATCAGAAACTGTTTTTTTCCTATCCTTTTGTGTCTTGTATTAAAAAATAATCTCTCTCCATCCTATACGCGATCTAAGTTTAATAGAACGGAAAAAGTGAACAACTGTTCCTGTTCTAGCGCCTTATCTTGGATCCCGAGATATGATCGACTACAATTTCAAACTTTGTCTTCTCGAAAACTTCCTTTTCTGCAAGAGAACCCTCCATGCAAGATCTGATAAAAATCTGATAAAAGACACTCTTTCATAGCAAGTGCAATGCGATCACTTACACGGTCAGGTGGGCAAACTGTTTAAGCTGACCGTGCGAAGAATCAATATAGTAATATCTAGCTGGAAAATCGCAGCTTTTGAGCAGATGAGTCTAATTTATCTCCTGGATAACTATTTATCCGTTGGATGAATCTTTAGAAGATAGCGATAACGACCAATATTAGTATAAATTTTACCATGCAACGAATTACGCATCTTTGGGTGTGGCATGACGACATCAAGTGCTTTTTCTACCCTGGAGGCAAGTTTGAAGGCAAAGTTCTCTTCTTATCCATATCCGGTTTTAAAACGTATTAATCTTAATTTACAAGCAGCTGTTATTTTTGCGAGTCAATCTGTTTTGATGATATATATCTGGCTCTAACCGTTTGTAAGCCCAGCTGCCGGGCATGGCCGCTCATAAATTTTATACAGTTTTATTTTGACTGAAGAGGAATACACTTAACTTTTAGAATAGATAAGAGAGTGCGGTTGTATCTGCATTCTTTGTTCTTATCACTCATTGAAGAACGTCATCAATGATTTCAGACTATTTTCAATTACGCAAAGCACTGACCAACAAGGCAATTGTTTGAATTGAATCTAGAACCTTTTCTTGCAAACTTAAGCCTTAAAAACAATCTCGCCCCCAGAGCTTTTCTCCCCAGAAATTTCCCAAGGGGAAAACCCTGGTTAACAAGGTTGAGTTAGAATTGCGAATTTAATAATTGCACTGAAAAATATACTGAGATTGTTTCAGAAGAAAATAGATAGGAGAGTTTCGTAACACAGTCCTAGAGCCGAAAAATGTCTTGAAGTTGAATTGAATGTGATTGATAATTCAACTGAGAAAAGTTTATCTTAAAACAGCGTATTCGTCTCAATCTCATCCATATACATCCGTTTGGCCGTGACCTTGAACAGTTTACCGTAGTAAATCACACCATTTAAAAAGTATATTGGGCTCACAAAAAAAGTATAAAAAGGCACGAGCTGTACCTAAACACTACAGATTTAGCGTCCATTCTTCCATTCACCGCATTTTTTTAAGGCCGGAAGTATTACGTTATGGCGGTTTTAAACTTCTTAAGGGGCGACGCCTGTTTTTGATCATAGTCGTGCTGCCTCTCATACCATGAAATAAACAATATTTTGCTCAAAGAGATGCCAACACAACTCTTAAAGTCAAGAAAATTCAGAGAATTTTTTTAACAAAGTATTTAGGAACAAGAGAATCAAGCGAAAGATCTGCTGGTCTGACAGTTTACATTCGGAAAGTTACGCTAGGACAGGTACGATTTCTTTCGCCGTGGACTCTGGCCACAGTTCAAGGGAGACTATTTGGGTGTCCTTTTCTGCATGCGACCCAAAACAAGTTACTGTTTAGTCTCGCTGGTGTCGTCCTGAATCAGTTTCAATTTCTCTCTTAATCATCAGAGAAGATTTACATTCTTTGGCTGATTAATTTTTCCGAACAAGTTTTAAAGTCTTTACAAATAATCTAGAGTAAGAGGTATTTCTTATTCATTACAAATAGTTAAGGTTAGGACTTGTTAGTGAACTCTCATGTCCTCGTGTTTTGAACCTTACGGCTTCGCCCCTCACAGCTGCTAGACTTTACTGAAAAATAAGAGACTTCAGTTAATGCACAAAATACTAAACATGAACGGTAAGCACTTCTCTATTTCGCTGTTTAAATCAAGTTTTCAAGCCAAGATTACACCTGAGAATACTGTCAGTTTTTCCACAGTCATATATTACGTACATTTAGCATCTTTTGATAACTTGATTCAGAGAGACTGAATCAAGGCTCACTCAGTTCAGTTGAAATTAAGCCTCGCACATTAACCCACACTATTTCCCTTAAAGTTGATTTCGCTGCTGGCAGGTTGAAATTAATCAGTCAAACCGGGGAAATATTTTTGCCAAGTCATTGTATCAGATTTCCAATGCCCACGGAGTGAACATTTTAATGGTAAAATTTTTTGCTTACAGTTGGTCTTTCCTACCATCTAGCGAGCTTAGTCCAATCAATCTTTCAGCGCAGTCATAAAATATATCCAGCCAACTCATTAATTAAACTTTAACTAAACACATCAGTTTCAGTTGTCAGTTAGTTTATTGAGGGCATTACAGTTTCGATTATAGAGTCGTATGACATTTTTGTAGTTAATCACTTTATGTAGCTACTTATACACAGAGCACACAACAGCTGAAAAAATAACAAGGGAAATACAAGATTGCGGATAATTTGGAAGGAAAACTCAACGTGAAAAAGCTTATCACGTCACCCGGCTGTACCAGGAAAGTTAGACATTTGTGATTTTCAGTGCCATCCGGGTCTTGATATATTTTTGGAACATTACTGCGGTTGATATAGCCATCTAGCTAAAGTGTGGTAAGCCAGTAATAGTTTCGGGTAATGCCAAGAGCATCTCGCTATTTTTAGCTGTGTCCTGATTCAAAGATAAATCCACAATTATATTTCTCGCATTTAATTGTTCGTGCTGTAAGGCCATCTTCCCATAAATGGTAATCGGGCAATAGGAAAACTCTTATGCAATCTATCTCTTTTACAAACATTTTATACAGTTCAGTTTTTGTTTGCTCAAGCAGTTAGGATCAGAGAGCTAGTAACTGAGCAAAGTCAAGAAAATAACAAGGGAACAAATCCAGGTATGTCAGCTTCATGTAAACTTTGTCTTTAATGGTAGTTCAGTCTATTTTCTGGGTAAGAGATTTCTAATTAAGAGTAATTTGATTTAAAAGACGTTTCTCTTGCTGGGAAGAGTGAGGAGCGATCTAACAAAGCTACAACCAGGGGTCGCTAAAAACTTTTTGGGGGTGAAAAAAACGGCTTTGTTACGAGTTTTAAGCTAAAGAAAGGCTCTCCTTGTGGCCGGAAAACACGCTTCATTCATCTTATGGCTTAACCTTACTTTGTACAATATTTGTCACTGAGAGACAAGACGTTACAAGATTTTTTTTTCTAGTCACCGATTGAACTGCAATAGTAACGTCTAATATTTTTTATTTTGCTTTGCTTTGTTTTATTTTTTTCTTTACGCTTTACACGATGTCTGTAATTTTTCCCGCCTTGGATGCCATAAGATAGTCGTGATCGGTATCCGGCTCAGGGTTTAAGTGGCGCGCGTATAACTGCCGGGATAAACGCAACTAAAAACAGACTTTTCGTTGGTACTGTTCGTGATGTACAAGGTGTTTTTGCTTTCAGCCTCGTTAAAAAAACCGTGACCCCAGAGTAAGCGTCGCTGTTTATAATATTACTTAAAGGATGCTATGTCACGCTGGCTTTCTTTTTAACAAGCTAAAATTTGCCTTCGCATAAATTGAATTCCAAAAAAATAGTGGTCCAGTTTTGTAGCCATTAAAACTCGTTTCTGTCCTCTGTTGCTACGGATGTCAGGGATATACGGACATGGATTGAAACTTTAAAAAGGTTGGCCAACCTTTTCAATTAGTGATGTGCCTGAAAAATCACCCAAAAAGTTGTTATCACTAATTGTTACTGCACCCGATAAAATTTCACTGATATCTTCTTCTTAACTCTACAAGAGCATTTTGTGTATGGGCCAAAGACACCAAGCAATGACTTCAGCACAGAATTGACTTAAAACAGCAATGATCAACGCCTAGTCGTTCAAAGGGACAGAAATCCGACGAGAAAATCGTCTTTTCCCCCTTACCCCCATTAAACCTTTTAGTCCTAATAGTGATCGATGACGATGACAATGCATTGTGAAGAGAAAAGATTATGAGAAGTGATACAATTTTCATCAAAGAGAAAATGATTCGATCTTTTATCGAATTTTGCCAACAAAATTTTGTAAGGAAATATATAAAGATCAGTCTGGAGATTTAGGGCCCGGAGGGGGTACTCCCATATATGGGCTATATAGGTACGTGCCGCGGAATAGGGTATGGTTTTTGAGGTTCTCAGTCCTTAAATAGGGTATCTTTTTTTACCCTTTTGTTTCTGTCAGTCGCTGGTGTGTTCCTTAGATAGGGTAGCTTAATTGTGTTATCTAATAGTGGAGTGTGAAAACGCCTGCCTAAACGAACATTTTTTTTAAACTAGGCTTATTCTAGTATTTTATGCTTGATGCTGTACATCCAATGTTACAGAGAAGAAATAAAGGTTTCCTTTTCATACTATTGATAATTTTGTTTTTTCCTTGAATAGGGTGTCATTTTTCGGCTTTGGGCCTTAAAAAGGGTATCCGTTTTCGCTTTCTTAGTCCTTAAATAGGGTTAGGGTTCACGAACCTTCGCGGCGCACCCCTATCTAAATTCGCGGGAGTACTCCCCCCCGGGAGTTAGGGCTTAAAGTGTTCATGATGAAATGCCAACGGCTCGCGAGTGAAAGGTGTTAAGATGCAATTTCCTGTGTTGTTCTTATTGAAGAACAAGATTCATAGTTCTGTAGATTTAGTGTTCACCCCTTCGATATCAGTGTCGCAGCTGTGAACAGAACATGCAAGCGATGACTGAGCTATTTGTGACTGAACGTGTTCTTTACGATAAGTTGACTGCCTTTTTTTTTCTTTCTTTAAAGTTGTTGTTGTACTTAATTAATGCTTAAAAAAACATCATAAATAATAAATATAATATAATATAATTTCTTAATTGTTATTATATTTTACGAACGTTTCAGTCGTTTTGTGCTAAGACCAGGAAATAAACGGAAGAGTCCATTTTTTGGAAGGTTTCGACATCGAACAGATTCAATCCACGCAAATAACTTGACATAAACCTCCCGTAAGGTTAAACGTCACATTACAGCTGAGTAAGGAGGAAACGGAAAATCGTCATTTTCGGTACTTGAACCAAAACATCTCAGGCATTCTCGGTTTGTCTCTTGTGTTTTGTTTTAAAATTAAGTTGTACATCTATATCTACATTTTTTAACGGCTGACGGCGCAAGATGTTTATCAAAATGCATAGGATTAGCCGTCGTTAAGAGCTTTTGTTGTAAAATCGGGCGGTAAATTCTGAAATGAGTTATTTCTTCACTGCCCTATGATATGTAAAAACCGTTAACCTTGCTTCAGAATTCCTTTATATCTATTTCTCTTTTGTCGGCAAATTCTGCTATGAGGAATAAATCACACTTACCATTCAGTAAACTACCGTTACGACATACCCCAGTCCAGCTGGGGAATAAATCGCCCGCATCAATTTAAAACGGATCGCGCGCCTGCAGACGATCAACAGACTTGCTTTAAAAACAAAGTTACAAAGTTATCGGTGTGTCATATTATTATTGTCATAAGTGTCATAGCAATTATAAGTTGTTTATACTAATTTCTCATGATAAATGAAATGCCAAGACATCATATTTCTTTCAAAGAGGACTCCTTAGCAACGTCTGTGGTGCTTTTTCTTTTATTTGGCCGGAATTCTTTTACCATTTTAAGGAAACTCAGGTAAGGTATTAAAGGAGGTTTGAAAGAATTTGTCAATTTAGTTATTTTTCTTAATACAATGACCCTCTATTGGATGAAAACGCTAGCTTTTCGCCCGAGTAAATAAGTTCATGTTGACAAATGCCACAGTATCACCAGTTACAGTTCTATACCGGCTCCAAACCTTTTTAGTGCACTTTCAAAAGGCTAACGGCGATGGACAGTGAATTAAAGTAACAACCTTAGCTTACAGTAATTTTTTTAGCTTTTGAAAATCTGCCTTGTTTGACCGTTGTAAGCCTACCCTGGTATCAGGGTTTTTTTTCGTGGGGCGATTGAGTGCGATGGAGACTGCTTTTTTTCTGCGGGTCGGCCGCATGCAGGCCGAACAATGGTGCGGTAAGTATTCCGCGTAGAAAGTACTGCCGATGAACTGATCCACCACAAATCGTATAATTTTATTTTTGTTTATTAACTGAGGTGATACACTCTTTATTTTTTTGGAAGAATGTTGTTTTTCCTGCCCAGGCTCAATATTCTTATTTTTCTGCCGATTTTAGGCTAAAAATATTCTTGTATTATTCTTAAATTATAGCTTATGACATTTCCGTTATAGAATTTATTGGGGGTATCAATTACAAGTGTTTGGTATCTAGATCTGTGCTGAATACTGTACATTAGCCTGCGTGGCAGGCGTTTGAAAGGGAAGGGAAAGGGGTTTTTTTTAAACTCCCTTTCCCTTTCCTTTCAAACGCCTGCCACGCAGGCTAACTGTACATATGTATTACATGTACCGTTCATCGAACTGTCATTAGCGTTGAACATTTTGCTAAAGCTAGTTCAGGTTTTTTCGTTTTGTTGGCTAGTTTCGCCGTTCAGAGAAAGGAATAATTTTATACGGTTAAGTTAAAAACATAAAATTGTATTGTATTTATCCTTTTCAAAATCTCAGCCTCGGCTTTATTCTTAAAATATTCTTAAAATTTCGCAAATTTCAGCCTCGATATTTTTATAAAATATATTCTTATAAAAAAAAAGAGTGTATTGCAATTATTCGATCTGGGAAAAGGACAATACAAAATCGTTTTGTAACTATGTATAACTAAACACATGACTAAATCCTCCAACAATGGTTTGACTCCAAAATAGCTCAAAAATATAATTTGACAATCATATTCAGGTTAGCCTGATTTAGGTTAGCTTAATAAAGGCTTGTTTCGGTTTAGCAAATTAAAGCTAGACCTTTCCTTTTGAATTTACTGACTGAAATGAGATCTAAAGTACAAAAGCTTAAATATCAATCAATGTTCTTAATCCTCTATTCAAATCAATGTTCTAAATCACGTGATTCTCATTCATCTTTTCAAAAAACGAAACAGTAAGCCCAGCGCCTCACCACATCCATCCTCGCTGGCTCCAGCCAGCACCGCTTCTGTAAAAAGTCCCTACAAGCTCCCCTGCCCAGAGTCTTCTGGCTTTTTAGCCTGCGTAGCAGGCGCTTGTTGGAAGTAGTGGGCACAAGGAAAAAACTGGCACCCCTCGCGTGTCCCCCTCGCGCGCGCCCGTTCTCTCTTTCGCCCACTACTTCCAAGCGCCTGCTACGCAGGATACTGGCTTTTAGTCAACGGTCTTTTTTCTCTGATCCACGCACTACGTGCGCATGTAGTGAATGCCATAATAGCTAAGTTAAACATATATGTGATCATATGTCCGGCCTATAACTTTATTTCTGTGGGTCACAGATTTTTACTGTAAATATCTGTTCTGCTTCTTGGTACTACATGTATCAGTTTCAAACCTGAAAATCAAAAAATAATCAGTGTCATCCTAGACAACTGTACTTAACTGAGGAATGCAAAAGGCAGTGAATTCTTAAGGTACCTCCAAATATCTCGACCGGTGCTCTGGTAGCCTGCGAAAACATCCGTTTCTCCTCGCTCTTCGTCCCTGGGGACGAAGATCGCGGAGGAGAACCTCTTCCGTGCGAAACTTCCCCAACGGCGCAGAGCGAGGAGAAACGGATGTTTTCGCAGGCTAGTGCTCTGGAAGATTCCACCAAAACTCACGAGCAGATTTCTGGTCTAGCCTTAACGCTCAAAACGTCAGTCGACTTGAGGAAGTCACCGGCATAAGCTTAAAACGATCTGGTCCTCTGCAGACAGTAAAAAGAAGAGACCGATTTGTTTGATTGTAATATGGTAAAATACCTGTCAGGTATTACCGGAGTGTAATTATAAGTTGTTTATTTCTTTGAATTGCAAGAAATACTTCACAGCATGAATAACTCTAATTTTTAAAAAGGAGCGATAAGTTAGCTTCTTAAATACAAGTGTTTTATTTTAATACTTTAACCTGCATCTTTAGTTCAGCCCCCGCTCTCGGAGTATTTTCCCATTTTCGCAATTTTAAGTGACGTTTGCTGCCCATCGTAACTTTTGACGAAAGAGTTGTACAATTTGCTTGATCTAACTGAATTCGAAAACATAGACGCTATGAAAACGTATACGTATCCCTCAGGTTTTAGACGAGATTAACCCTCCTCATGGAGCAAGGTCTGTGAATAAATCTGGTTATGAATAATCCACGTATAGAATGATCGATCAGGTTTTTTTATTTCTTGATCATGATATTATTCTCAAGAAAGTTACTATCGCGTTATAGCTTGTTTCCGATCCTTTGGCTTTAACTCCCGCTGAGATCCCGGCGGTGATTCAGATCGTCAAAAGTAAATTTTGTCGTCAAATCTCGGTAAAATGCAATTTGTACTATACTTTTTTTATTTCGAGTTGAACCCGGATAATAAGTTGTAAATAAATTAGTCTCCAGTGTCTCTCCAATCTCATTGTCCACGTTCGCATGTATAAACAGGTGCCGAACTGAAATGAAATGGTAGAATTCTCAAGCGCCGGGGCCAAGCTAATCTTGAGGATTAAGTTCAATGATCCCATTTAAAAACTAAATTTAAAAGCGTCTCACTCGGTTATGATAAGCTTTGAAGATTTAAATCCGTGCGACACGGTCGTACCGACAAACGGAAGGATCACATCTATGGATAGTGCAAGACAATTTAGCCTCTTCCATTAGTTTACACCTCATCCCGGCAGCTTCCTGTTAGTGTAAGTGAAGCTAAGAGTTCAAACACAACAGGCTCATTCGCTTTTTATTTAACCCCCCCCTCCCCCGGGTGGGGTCCTTGGCAAGTTTTGCTGATGCCGCTGGTCTCCGCAGAGCCCCTGCCCCATTATAGTCTATTCGGCAGCTAATTACATACCCCATCTTAGTCACTTTTGGGCAAATATGTAATTAGTCACTTTCTATTTTTATGAATTGACCCATTTTTTAGATTCAATGAAGAACACTTTACTTTTCATCCCCAATACAAATATTCTGGTATGTTTGCTAAGGTAAATATGAAGAACTGTCGTACCCCAAAAAATACGAAAATGTGCGACGCCATTGAAAATGCAACCCCGTTATAGTCAATCCAGTCAAGAAAGTGTGACTCCATCCAGCCGCACATCCTCATTAGCCTCTTATAAGGAAGTACCCTCCCCCCCAGGATTTAACCCTGGGCATTCACTCCTCAGAGTGCCCCCACCTTTCTAGACTACGAGCAGTCTCTCTTTTTCTTCAGATTTAGTCGCGAGACGCGAGAAACGAGGGCGGCAGCCCGAGGAGAAAAAAGAGCCTGTCTCGGGCCTTCAGTCACGCGCGTGGTCATTGGCGTGTCTCGGGCGATTTGCTCGACGGACCAAGAAAAAAGAGAGACTGCTCGTAGTCTACCACCTTTCCCCCTTCCTCCTCTTTCCTCTCCCGCTTCCCGTACCCCTCCCGCCCCCTATTCACCCGGGTTCCCGCTTCGGCCCTATCCCTTCCCCCCACATTTGCGACATTCCAAGGCGGACTTACCATGTAATTGACTCCCTTCATAGCATGTTCATAGGGGAGTTTTAATGGCATCCAGCTCTTTATTGATAGAGAGTTTTAGTTTAAAAGTGCCGGTTAGAAAGAACCTGCAACAGGGCTCGGAGTTTGGGTCAGTACAGGGTTACTTATCGAGCCTCAGCCGTACCTCACTATCCTGGTCACGACCAACTCACTCCGGAAAATTGCCTCAAAATTGTGAGAGTATTTGCTTCAACCAATCAAAAGCACTACCCAGATCTGGGTAGCAACACGCTCGCTACGTCATTTCATGTGGAAATCACTGGTGGAGTGGTGGTGTCGCGAAATGTCGGCTGTTTTCTCAAGCTGGCTAAATGTTAGTTTACGAATTGTAAAAGCTTTTTTAGGAGGAAGGGGCTATTTACTGACGGCAGACTCTGGCGCCTTACAACTGGAGCGTGGATGTATACTTATTTGAGGACGGAAATACGGAATATTCACCTTACTTTGCCGAGAAATGTTTACTTGAAAATTCCAAACATAAGAGAGCGGGATGCAATAACAAATTTTTATTTAGTTTAGTCAGTTTTCTTGTCTTTCAAAATTAGGCTTGTCTACAGTATACTTTTGTTTCCCCATTCCTGAAATGCTCCACCCCAATGCTGTGATTTTTCCAATAAAAAGTTTTTTGGATTTCGACTGTAAGTGTTCATTTTCTCTAGAGAAGCCGTTCGTTTTCATTTGCTCTGAAAAAAATTCTCGGAAAATTCAACTATAATGCTCGACTAATGCTGAGCTTTACTAAAATACTCGGAAATTGCTAGCATAATGTACAAACGCAGCCTATTCAAAATACGCTGTCAAACAGAGTAACAACAGAAAGCGTCTGAAATTTGGAGAACATTTGTAAACATGTTGTGCACTCAAGAAATTCAAAAGCTCCGTTAGAGCTGCCGGCAGGAAAGGGAAAACAAGAGCTTTAATTGATATGAAATCTTGAATGTTCATCCAAGTATAAAAAAAACAAGCGCTTAAAAACTCTCCTGATCGATGCCTCGCCTTATTACCAAACATCTGTCGTTAGCATAGATGCCATCAACTGATTGAGAGAGATCTGGAGATACGGCAAATATTTCCAGTTTTCGTTTGATGAGCTTGTTAGTTTCTATCGCGCACGACTCGGAAATGCTTAGCGAAAAATCGAATCAGAAAAAGTTACTTAAGATTATGACTATTGAGATTACGTGGGTTCTGTTAAGACGAGATCAGAAGTCGTGCTCATGTGAAAATCAATCTTCTCCTACAAGGACGCGGACACAGCCATGTGCGGAAGGCATTTCCGGTTTGAAATCCTCGTTTTTGGCCACTTATTCATAGACCGGAAACTAGTAATTTCCAGAGATAACATTGTGATTAATTGATTTTCATTCCCATCGCACTGATGGTTTATACACAATAAAGAGCATGATCCCTGAGCTAAAAAAAGATTGTTGATCATTGTTTTTTGCTTTGAAAGCAGTCTTTTGTGTCCTTTGTCAATAAAATCTGATACAACGCCGCAATGTCGAGTGATGCTCTTTGTTTCAATTTCCGGCTGCCGATAAAAAAGATAACGTCATGTTTCCGTTTCCGGTCAATTTCCGAAGGCTTGTAGTGATACGCTGTCACGTGCAGGAATTTTTTATCTTTTATATTTCAATCTGGCTGTTATTAAAGCCAGAATATCGTTTGAGTCGCTTTATTAAGTGCCTGGGCTAGTCTTTTGTAACAACCTTCGAATCTTTCTCAAAACACTGGCCAAAGGGCCATTTTTCAGCTTCTTACCAAGGTGACAGTTCTTGTAATTTTCCCGCCGGGTAATTTCCGGTAGAAAGCGAAGGGGTCACTTCATAATTATTTCACAGTACAATAACAGCGCTGACTTCTGTCTTGTTCTATTTGTTTCTTGTGGTTTCAGCTCTTGTGGGCGTAGGGCGGAAATATTAAGAGGTTGAAGCTTTGCGAGCTGGTAACATGTATTCAACCAACGAGATCAGTCATTCAGCTACAAACTGTGCCGAAAAACGACCACGTTTGGACGGTATTCCATTGAGTCACGAACCTCGAGTTTGGCGATACAGCCCAAGACCTGAAATGTACCCTTACCATACGGAGGCAACAGAACACAATAAATCAAACTCTAGGTAAGTTACTGACTTTGCTGGCGAGAAACATAAACAAAGGGCAAAAGATGTTTGTTTTACTCCTTTTTCTTAGCTCTCTTTCGTTTCAAACAACTGCTTTTTACTGTTCACTACGTGAGTCAGTAGTCTTTCACGCGAAACCGTTAAAATCTAAATCAAGGAAATGCTGGTTGTCTTGTCATTTTTGTGGATAAATTTAGCTCGCACGGTAGCGCTATTTCCGCTTCAATCGGCTTTCTTTGGTTTTCCCAAATCCGCCAAACCTGCCACGATTTCCTCTGGTATCGTCTTATGACTGAAAAGGAAAAATATTAGGCCGGTCGTTCAAACAATAACTGAACACGGAAACTGTTTCGCTCCGTCGCCGATCTCGCCAGTAGAAACAATTTTAACTCTTGGTTGTACTGGTTAGACTCCTCACCTGAAAAAAAAAACATCTCCGAAATTTGCTTATTCTTGGTTGAATATTGTCGTATTCGAGGTTTTTAAAACAGGTAAGGAGCGAATATCGTATTTGATCATTTTAAATTCCGCTTTTCTAAATACTTTCACTTAGTTACATTTTAAAAATTTGGTTAAGACTTTTTGAAGTCTTTTATTACTCAGGGTTTGTCTGTGGGAAGTTCGTTGTACATTCACTGAAATGCTGGTATACAAAAAACTCCCACTTTTAATTCAAACCTATATCTCAGCTCCTTGCTGTTAAAATACGTGTATTTATTATCTTGTTATATTCATTTTATTTTATGCGAGAGGAATTATCTGGAAACGCCTTCGGCTGCCGAAATTACCAGAGTACTGAATCGGCGAGTGAATTGGCGGATCGTTAAATATCTTATTTGTTCTACTGCTAGATGGGGAAAGTCAATACAGGCCAAATAAGGCAATTTTTTGAAATAAACTCAAGAAAACAATATTATCGTACTTAGCTTAGAAATTATTTCGTTTACTAGCTGTGAAAAAAGGCCTTGGAAGTTAAAAAGTGAATTAATTTCATGTTTCAAGTAGACTTACAGCCAAAAAAGGTCACTCGAAGCCTTAAAAAATGTCTCTAAAAACTGTAAAGTTCTTCTGTTTTTTAAAGTCATGGTAGCCCTACGAGTTCCCTATAGTGCGGTGTAACAATACTTGCGACAAATATGTAATTTATAAATCGCGTATATATCTATGTCTGCTTTTCCGGGATTATCCTATTTAATTAAGACATTCCCCATATGATTTTTACTCTCTTTATTTTTCGCCCCTTTCATTTGAAATGTCCGCAGTGTTAAGGTTAAGTTTTGACACGTGTGATGAATTAAACGCAGAGATTTTGCTAAAGTAATTAAAATATTCCCACAAGGAAGGAACGGCAAGTTTCGATTTTCGATTAGGGAGTAGCCATAAGCGTGACGTAAAACTGACGAAAAATCAATGGAATGCCATCTGCAGACATCTTGTTGTTTTGGGCTTCGATTAAAGGTTGAAAACATGCCATCTATCAATAGTCTCTGTCGATGTTTTAAGCTTATTTTGCAATATGACTCTTTGCTGACAAGTGCAGGTGACTAATAACACTTGAAACACTTAACAAACTTTATTGAAATTCCTTTTGTTGTTAAAAACATAAGGAATGTTCTTCAGTTACGTTTTCACTACAAACGACAGGAATATGCGTAAGTGTTTTGAATGTTTGAGCTATGGACGAAATTTTGTGGTGTAACCATTAAGTCTGATAGGCACTCTTCCAATGTCCGTTTTCTCTTTCAGTGGAATTTGGGATATTCGTCGAAATCTTAAAAAACACTTTTTTGGAGTGAAGGCTTATGTGTATATTTGCTATTAAAAAAAACGTTTTACTTTAAGTTGCAGTTTTTTCGTTACCGCTTACGAACATTGTCATGAAATGTTACTTTATATTGAACATAGAAACAGCGGTTCTATTGTTCTGTAGCTTTAGTTGTTAAATTTACTTTCAATATTTCGTACTTATCTAGCTCATTCTTCAAAATGCTCAAGAGAAGATATAATGAAAATCAAGCATCCTAGATTTTTCTCATAGCTTATTTTTTGGTCCCTCAAAAGGGCTGATCAACAAAACAAACAGGCTCTAGCAACCCACCATTTTTTACCGATAATTTGTCCGGAGATTTTCTTGGCTGTCAGATTTAACCAGAAACCAAAAACAGTTAAAGAAGAAGAGACCTGTATGTTTCCTGGCTAGACAAAAGCAAAAAGTTAGTTTTAAAATACTACCAGACAGATAGTATCAAAAGGTCAATAAAAGGAAAGAAGAGAATTTTAAGGGCGGGAATGTTCCATCTTTTCTCTATGAGATATCTTTGCAAGCTCATTTCAAGCTCTGAAATGCGTTTGCTTGTTAATGGTTTTAATTAGTGAATGCTGAGTTTGGGCCAAATTTGGAAGCTTATCTCACTGCTGTCTTGGTTTAGCTTGAAAGCACGTATTCCGCGAAGACGAAGTTCTAGTTTTACGTAACCTTAACCGCAAAAGGAAAGAGCCTTTTGTTTTCGAGTTCCTGTTTTGCTCGCACATATCATCACGTCTTCTAATTTTCGGCTTGGTTGCACTTTTATTCTTTGTTCGTTTCTTGGGGCGAATGAAGTCTGAAGTATCTAGGTAATTGCCTATTTTCTTTTCTGCGGGTTTAAAAATCCCTTCCTAGGGAAGATTGCCAGGTCACGATTTATGAAGATCAGAGAATTATAAGTAAAAAAGTTTACATGTAAAGGCCGTTTGGAATAATTGCTAGGTACTCTATCCTAATTCCCATCCTATTGTATTTAGTGAGCAACTCGAGAGCGGATTTTCAATAAACCTCTTTGTAGCTTTATAAGGTTTTGTTGCGTCAACGTTTCGTGACGTGGGCTATTTATATGCGATGAAACGAGCTATAAAGCATTTGCGTGATCTCCCACCCGTTTAGTTTTCCACAACGAATAGTGGGTAATCACAAGCGTGGAATTTGCTCTACTCGGCGGCGTATTTTAAAGGAAAATTGATCGATCTTTCTGAAAATGTCTTCGTCCAGGTATTAATAATTTTATGTCTAAGTTATAATTATACTTTAATAGTTCCGTCTTCACCTTGTTGTTCCGGAATTCCGCAATAGTTGTTGGTGAGGTGTATTCTTTATTTTGAACGGGGGGCTGTATTAGCTTTCCGGCAATCGAGAAATTTCGTCATATTTTTTTTAAAGGCTTTGTTTAGGGTTGTTTTTCACTGAACAAAACAGAATTAATAATATCGATCACTCTCAAGCAGCTGCAATCTTCATTCTTTCAGAATTTGACTTGTTCCCAAAATTGCTTTCTTTTAATTCTTAGCTTAATTGTCAGCCTTAATATTAATTAAAACTTGCTTTACACGAGCCGCCACTTGCTTGTGTATTTATCGATGTAATCCACAAAAAAGATAAAAGACCGTGACTTCCGAAATATTTGTTAACGTGAATCATGCAAAGAATACAAACAACTGCCGGCAGGAAATAATCTATTGAACATTTCCGGTTACACAGGGTGCATGCTAGTGCCTCATAAGCTCTTTATCACGCTATATATATACAGATATCTTTGCTTGGCGCGCGGTAGAAGTTAATATCCAGAGAAGAATTCGCATATTCGCGTCACTATTAACTGTTCATGGCTTGTGTTTTTCCAAGGTTGGACCCAACGCTGGCGTACCCCGTGCCTTTGCGACCGAGTGTTTTCCAACACGCTCGCTTTATCGACAAGATGCAGCCTGGTGTAGCGAGGATAAAACAAGAGAAGCATGAAGTTTACCACGATGAACCGTTAAGCGAAGGTATGTAGACTCGGGAGTATGGCATTACTGGGATTTTTTGTACTTTAAAAAAGTAAACGTTTCATGAAGAATTTAATTCCTTGGTCACTTCAACTAAGTTAACTGAATGATTTTTGTTTGTTTGAATGGCATAAAACCGATAAATTTTGCTGATTTTCCCTCGCAATGACGATGATGATGACGATATGTGAGGAATATGTAAAATAATCCGTCTGGCATCTTTCGAAACAGTTTTCATGCCTCACAGCAGTAGCAGTGAGTGTTACAGCAAGAGTGGTAGTTAATACTGCTTGTGTTTGACTTTGTTAATAACTCCCTCAACACTAACCCTATGCTTATATGTTCGCTGTTTGACCTATGCTAGCTTATTAAAGCATTGTTTATCCTCCCGGCTTTGAAGTACGTGATCTGGTTTTTTTCCTTTGCACTTTTGTTTCTGCTTCTCAGTAACCAGCGCAATTGGTGATCAGTTCTCGTCTCGTTAGAGTGGATTTCAACTGTCGCGTACATCTTTTAGGCGCGTAAATAATATAGAGGCAATGTATGCGAGGTGACGCGTAAAAATCTAAAAGTTGAGTGAGTAGTTGCAACGTTTTTTACTTTTACGTGCGACCTTCCACACACTGCCTCTATTTTTAGTGAGGACTACGCATATAAAAATGTGTATACTAAATTGAAGTGAAAATCATTTCATCAAAAATTTCAACTTTCACTGACTTGCGCACCCCTGAAAAATAGATAGTACTGTTGGACAGGCTACCTTAGAGGTTTTATTCCGATGATAATTACACTGATACCATAGAATTTTAGTGATCTACGGACTGAAAGAGTTAGCTGACAAACTACAGTATGTCACGTTTCTCAGTTTAACTCTGTCGTACATCATAAAAAATATTAAAAGTAACCGGATGCAGTGGCTGCTAAATCAAATTTCAAAGGGGACAACTCTGCTATGGACTATAATGTGTTGATCCAGTGCGTTTCTTTCTTTCTTTCTATCTATCTTTCTTTTTATTTTTTTCCAACAATGGTCTTTTCCAACATAGCAATGAAATTAGTACTGAAACCAATGTTTAATAAATATTATTATTATAACATAACAGTAAATTGTGACATCCCTACGCTGCCAGAAACGGCCGAATCGGAAATTGAATTTAAAGAAGTCTGCAAATTAAATTTTGTGAAATATGAAGATACAAATTAAGCTGAACAGTGTATAGCGAGCGAGGAAGCTCTCTAGAGGGCTCCTGGGTTGGGGGGGGGGGGGTTGGGGGAAGAAGACCCTAGAGAGCTCACTCAAAGACTAAGAAGCGCACCCCCAAAGGGTGATTTAAATTTTTACCGCCCGTTAAGAGATTTTTCCCATGGAGACTGAGGTTTTCTGCGCAGGACGTTGAAAGGACATTCGCTGACACTAACAGTCCTATTCCGGTCTACACATATCCAGCCTACTTATAAACATGTCTCCTGAGTCAGCCTGCACAAATACAGGCGTGGGGGGGGGGGGGGGGGGGGGGGGGGGGGGGGGGGGGGGGGGGGGGGGGGGGGTTGGGAGAAGAACACCTTAGAGAGCTCACTCAAAGACTAAGAAGCGCACTCCCAAAGAGTGATTTAAATTGTTACACGTTAAGAGATTTTTCACATGGAGACTGAGGTTTTCTGCGCATAACGTTGAAAGGACATTCGCTGACACTAACAGTCCTATTCCGGTCTACACATATCCAGCCTACTAATAAACATGTCTCCTAAGTCAGCCTGCAAATACAGCCGTCTCTCACCCCGCTCCTCCCCGCTAGGTCTGCTAAGGGCGACGTTTCGAAGGAGGCGAGGAGAGACATCTGCATTTGCAGGCCACTCCCGCGCTCGTAAACCATCAGTTACTGCGAAGGAGCTTGCAAGCCGTAGATTAGGAAACACTTAATTAACGTGCATTAAGACAGTGCTTCTCTTTTCCGCAGCAGATCCCAGGCGATGGAGCCGTGAGGACGTCTGCCGCTGGCTGCAGTGGATGTCTGAAGCTTTCAACCTCGGTAGTGTTAGACCTGACAGATTTCAAATGAACGGTAAAGCCCTCTGCTTGATGACCATGGACATGTTCCTGTACAGAGTGCCAGAAGGTGGGAACATTCTCTATCAGGATTTCCAGAGAAGACTAAGGAACGCTGTTGCTTTACAGAATTAAGCACGTCGAGTTCTTGACCGCTTTTTACCATGGAAAGATATGAGTGAATAATGGATTTGGATGGGAATTTTAGAAACTGAGATAACCTGAAGATAGAGAGGAGGGATAAAAGCTCACGATGAAAAGTGGAAACAAAAGTCAGAAGATTCAGTGGAGAATGCGTTAAAAAGTCGTCAGTGTGGGCAGACTGTACAAGAAAACTGCCCTTCCGAGCACACGTTGAAGCTCTATGCCTTATCCGGACTGGGAGGTTGTTGGAACTCTAAGTGCTAGTTTTTTGACGAAAGGAAGAGAGATAACAAAAATTATATTTAAATACATATCTTAATTTCCAAGAAGTTTAGAGTGAAAGATGTCTTTAGTAGAAATTTCTAGATGTAGTGCAATATTGTCGGATAGTAAAAGAGATTATTCAACACAAAGATTGTATTTAGAACATTCCGTGATTCTTTTTTCTTTAATATTTAATTATAATAGAGACATAACAGAAACAGAAAATGATGTATAAATACAATGTGCCAAGTAATGCCGAAAAATCGTAACATGCGCCCAAACGTGTTTGTGAATATGTGAATATTGTGAAAAAATAGTCATTCGCTAATGGATATATATGGAGAAATAAACGCATTAGAAACATCGATGTTGCTTCTAGTCTATTTCGTGAGTTGTTAAGCGCAATATAAACAAGTGTTTCCGGAAATATTCTTGACGAGCTGATATTTTTGGCTTTGCGAGCGTCATGAATGCGAGTGAAAATACCGCCACAGTTAATTCTCCGACTTTCACGCCTTTTTTTAAAAAAGCCGCCTATGTCTTCTGCACGCTATCAAAGCGCCCAATCACAGCCAAAAGTGCGACAACCGACTCGAAAATAAACGACGGATCATTCTGGAAAACTGTGCCTACATTTGTTGCGTCTACTTTTTTTGCACGTGCAATTTTTCTGCTGTTCTCAGCAATGACAACAAAATGTAACAGAAAGGTTTCGTAGAGAGGGTTTTGGCGCGATGGTTGTGCCTTTACAAATGGTCGAAAAACTTCGCAAAGTGTTCACGTTCCCTTAAATTCATTGGTACAAAAAACTGAAACTGAACTGAACAAGTTCAAAATAAGTTAAAAAGAGAGAAATATGTCTTCAAGAGTATAAAGTTCAAATTGGCCTGGAGTCGGTAGTTATAAATTAAATAAGCTTATCGAAACGTACTTCATCCTCTTTGCTAAGAAAGTAACATTAAAGCAATTGATACATCCTTTGTGGTCTGCATTAACGGGCTAGTCGGTGTCTCATCCGGCAGATTCAGTTCAGATCCAGGACATTGCTGCTTGGAATATATGGGGGCTCATGGAAACGTACGAAGTCCCTGAGGTGCTCGTTCGGTCGAAAAATGTCGATCGATGTCGAGACAGGTTTACTTTTAATGTGCTGTTTTGTTCATAACCTAGCCGCCTGCATCATACGGCATTTACGGAAGAAAGGTTTACAATGTAAAATACATACAAAATACGGGATGAAAGCAACTTCCAAGCAAAGTCAGGAGCGGTATCTTCTTGTGCTACTGACTGTAGTGTCCACTGATCAAAAGTCTTATAGCTGAGCGTGTATTAAATTGATTGAACTGAACTGTGCAGCTCTTTCCTGAGATACCCATTTGTTATGCTTAACATGCAGGTCGCTCTAATTTTNAAATTCATTGGTACAAAAAACTGAAACTGAACTGAACAAGTTCAAAATAAGTTAAAAAGAGAGAAATATGTCTTCAAGAGTATAAAGTTCAAATTGGCCTGGAGTCGGTAGTTATAAATTAAATAAGCTTATCGAAACGTACTTCATCCTCTTTGCTAAGAAAGTAACATTAAAGCAATTGATACATCCTTTGTGGTCTGCATTAACGGGCTAGTCGGTGTCTCATCCGGCAGATTCAGTTCAGATCCAGGACATTGCTGCTTGGAATATATGGGGGCTCATGGAAACGTACGAAGTCCCTGAGGTGCTCGTTCGGTCGAAAAATGTCGATCGATGTCGAGACAGGTTTACTTTTAATGTGCTGTTTTGTTCATAACCTAGCCGCCTGCATCATACGGCATTTACGGAAGAAAGGTTTACAATGTAAAATACATACAAAATACGGGATGAAAGCAACTTCCAAGCAAAGTCAGGAGCGGTATCTTCTTGTGCTACTGACTGTAGTGTCCACTGATCAAAAGTCTTATAGCTGAGCGTGTATTAAATTGATTGAACTGAACTGTGCAGCTCTTTCCTGAGATACCCATTTGTTATGCTTAACATGCAGGTCGCTCTAATTTTGGACTCTGGTTTGGATGAGTTCCGGTGGACACACACTAATTGAAGGAAGTGATCAATACTTTCCAATACTTAATTGGGCTATAAGGAGTCTATACGTTCGCTGGCTTACATATATTTCAGTGAGTCCGTTACAGCTCGCACTGGGCCACTGAACAAGAAGACTTGCTTTTGGAATTGTTTGCATTGTTTAGATTGTACAACTGAAGGTACTGCAACTTTTTAAAAATGCAAAAGAGATCAAGTGTGACCATTTCTGAATAACAGCCGAAACGATAACTTCTGAGCAGAATCCTAAAGTGTGACGACTCAATCACTGAATCACCCCAGCAAATGAAACAACTGAGCAGAGAGTACAGCTGGTACACTGAGACTATTTCTTTAATGCATAGATATCCCGACAAGGCCATAATATATCAGGGGTACCCAACGAGAATATAGTTCAAAACCACTTAAAAATAGCATTGTTAAACGTATTTTAGCATTTAAACGGTAGATATAGACATATATCCCCTAAAAAAATTTTCATCTGTTCGGATTTACTAGCTGAAAGTCTAGTGATTCGAAAATTATAGGAATCAAAACTGACCTTTCCGAAAATCTCAGCTAGAAAAAAGGTTCCCGAAAATTCTAGGTGATCCTTTTAGGTTAAAAATACGTTTAAAATCGGCAATTATACCAATTTTTTGGTGTTCGAAAATCCTAGGAGAGGCGGGCAAGCAAGAAATTTTACAACAAATGATCCGAAAATTCTAGATCTCAAATCGTCTTCCGAACAGATATTTTCCGAAAATTGACGTTGGGTGCCCCTGCTTGATGCTGCTTTCGCTGGACCGTGATGACGTCTATAAAATTTCAAAGTGAAATTCAATTAAACCGCAAAAACGTTCGAGCCTCCATTTCTGGATCATTAATTCCATCTAGATCCATCTCGACAGACTAGCACAACGTCACTCAACCGAGGATGTGGTTTCCTAATTCACCCCATAATTATCCTTTCCGTTTTGTTTTATAATCCATTCCGGTTGAAAACAGGAAATTGCAGAGAGAAGAAACGAAGCTTCAAGCAAAGGTGTATCAAGGACTCGGTGGGGGTGGGGAGGGGGGGGGTACTCCAGTATAATGGGGCTCTAGTTGTACAAGTACGTTCAGCAGAAAAGGGATACCTTTCGAAGGATTCAGGCAATTCAAAGGGCGGGAATTCAAGAGTAATAAAGCACCGTTCAAGCTGAGATCGCTTCAGTGATCTCAGATCTGAGGGCGCTTAATCAAAATGTTTTGAAAAGAAGGGCTTTATAACGGGTGTTTAATTTTAATTTATTTATAATACCAGGGTTATGGGCTCCTCATAATTAATACTGTTACACGAAAATTAAATTAAGACTCCTTTTTAAGTAATTTATTTCTATTAACCCTATCACTGCCAAATGTGGCCAAAGACAAATTTCGACCAGATTTCCAAATTTCGTTTTGTAAAATTTTGAAAAGCAAATAGCACC
>CALNXI010001611.1:102236-105862 GCA_942486025.1 Porites evermanni | reverse complement strand
CCCCCCCCTCCTTTTTTTTTTTTTTCTCCTGTCGTTTTTTGCTCCCCGTTTTTTTTTTTTTTTTTTTTTTTTTTTTTTTTTGCACCACTTGAATGGCTAGCTGCAAAGGGCCTAATAGGTTATGAACGCATACAAACTTACAGCTGGTTTTCCCTAGCGACGGAGTCTGGGTTGAAGTCGTAAGAGCAGTCGTTAAAACTCTTACAACCCATCAAAACTCGGAATCGTAAGCAGAGTCAAACGCGCGAGGGAGTTGTAATCAGGACGTTACCGTTTTGTTCCGACTCTAGATACTATGACAGCAGCATGCCCAGCCACCCTTTGTATCCTGCTCTTCCCAAAACAAAAGAAAGCTCTCTGCACCTCCGAGTTCCAAGTAGCCAACACTTACAGGGGTCACTACTCAGCGCTTTAAAAATAGTTTCATCAATACGCTCTTTATTAAAAACAACGTAGCAATCTAATGTTAAGTTGTTGTTGTTGTCGTTTTTTTCTTTTTCTTTTTATAATGCTTATGTTAATATTGTATGCAGAATTTAAAGTTCTGTACTCTTTTGGCTTTTTAATTGATTTTAAATTTTGCAAAATGTAAGTTTTATTTTAGTTTACCTTGAATTTATTTTTGCTTAAACAAATAATAGAGACTAAAGACTTTTAAAATACACCGTTGCTTACGATCTAATGCGAGAAACCAGATTGTCCGAAGGTTCGAAGATGCGTTTTGATTCACCTTGAAACGGCTAGTTCTGGAGCAAGTGTCAAGAAAAAGTCCATCATTCCAAGTATTTTTATTAAATACAAAGTAAAAAAATTCAGTTCTTAAAGCTCCCTTTTCTTTTTATACAGTTTTAAGCTAAGTTTTTCATCAGAGCTCATTTCCTTTATCGCAGTGTTTTTTTGGTTTGTTTTGCTTTTTTTAAATCAATACACGATGGCCGAATACAATGGAGCAGTGGACATTATCCGTAAAACTTTCAGGTAAGATGAGGGACTCGCTTCGTCTATTCTTTTTTGTTGAAAGGAGTTTTGAAAGTGAAATTTTCCAGCCCTGTAAGATTTATACCTTAAACAGTCGCCTTCTGACGTTAGCTTTTTTGTCGACTTTCTAGATACGAAGGAGTGTGAGGATTTTATAAAGGATTGGTTCCTAATGTTCTCAGGTGAGATCCCCAACAAAAGAACTCCTAGGTTTTAACCTGTCTGGATGACGGTGAGTAATTGGCAGGCCCTAGTTATTCAAAAGGTAGATAATGCTATCCACTGCATAAATCACTATCCAGCGGATAACGCAGTTGGTATCTTTAATACGTATCCACACTGGGTAGTGATTTATCCGGTGGATTGCGCTATAGAACATTTAATCAACCGGGGCAAGAACTGTAATGTAGATGTCGCGGATAAAAGGACAACAGCACTTGTCCTCTTTAACAGTAAGCTCAGTCTTCACACGTAAAAGTTCAGTGCAGTCATTAACGCAACTGTGCGTGAAAAAGCCAAACAAACAAACAAACAAACCCGGAAGGTAGCATAGCCGTATTACGGGGACGTCACTGGCTGGCTCTATTGGTCCATTCACTAGCTTACTGTTATCCTCCCACCCCGTGCTATGCATGATTAGTGCAACAAAAGAGGCGGTAGACCACACCACCTGGGAAACATTTCCTATTCTTTTTCAACAATAGTGGCAGTTGGTTGTTTTACAACACTATGCGAAAGTAATGATATCAAACTTCTCCGAAATTCGTCAAAATTCACGAATTTCGAGAGGGAATATCGGTAAAATTTCGTTGCATCTATTGTCGGCGAAATTTCGCGCAAAGAGACGAAATGGGACGAAAATTTGGCTCAAAACGAAGGTTCAGTACTATTCGTCCACTTTTGCTGAACTATTAATGAGAGGAAGGATGAAGGAAGTAAGGCCAAAGGCCTAGAAATAATGATAATAATTTAAGAATTAATAACGCGCAGATATCTATGTAACTATAATGAAATCCGCGATATTATGATTGCCTTTTCCGATTTTTAACGCCACTTCCCGATCGTCTGGTCTGAGGCAAGGTCTTAAACAGACAGCAGAGTGGCATGTTCTTTTGATAATGAACTCTGTTACCGGCCGGGATTTATACCCGCTCCTCCAGCCTGCTTTATTTGGCTGAAATAAGGCTCATACGAGAACCAGACAAACCAACCAACAAATAGGCATGGAAAGTTGAAGTGATAATAGAAAATGATAACTGTAGTTTGATCTGGTTATAATGGTCACCCTCGACCAGAGACTTGCCGCCTAATGAAGGTGGTCACTCAATAAAAGATCACAAAAATTACCCACTGGGTGTGGCGGTCGAAACGCAATTTATTGATAGTCTTCATAGAAGAACACTTCATTTAATTCTTCATTCTATCAAACTATAAAGCAATCAACGTCCTTTCGGGCGACCTATACCAGGGCGACCCTGATCTGTCTTGATCTTTCACTTTCTATTCTTTCCACAAAGTTGCTGACTTGTAACCGTAACGGGGAAATAAAGTCACCGTTATGATAAAGCACTATCCGTTATCCTACCGGCCAACCAGACAGTGTTTGCGAGCCCTTACGCTCTCACCGAAATGTCTCATTCCTTCCTTTTCTTACATTAACGGGTGCCCGCTAGTTCACACAGGCAAAAATAACAAGAAAGGCAAAACATGGGCTGCAAAGGGGTGGCTGAGGTCGCTTAATAAAGGTGGCCACTTGTTAAAGATGACGATTACAATGTTTTTACTGTATGCAGGGAAGTTCAGAACTTTTAAAACAACTCGCTAATACCGTTAAAACGAACAACTAGACAAAACGTAAAGGAACAGCACATGAAAAAACAAACAAACATAGTAAAAGGCACGAGGCAAACGTTGTTTGTGATTAAGTTTGTTTGTTTTTGTTTTAACAGAGTGACTCCAGCGTGTGCTCTGACATTCGTGGTATATGAAAACGTCATCCATTTTCTTATGCCGTCCAGCTAACTTGAATAGACCAATGACTGATATATTCTGCTGCTTGGCGCGTCTCTTACCCAATTACACTCTCATCAATATTTTTTAAGGTGGAACTGGGTTTCCTGTGTTTATATTGAAAGAATTTCAAACTTGTGGCGTTTCTTCAGCAACAGACGTAGCACAGCTTGATAGATTTATATTAGAGATTAGTAAGATCCAACTAGTGGTCTATTATCAATGCTGCGTTCTGACTGCTTGAGCTACTAATAGGCTATATCTTATAGCCCCCTAGTAGCGAAAAGCGCGCGCTTTTTGGCGGCAAAAAAGGATTAAAGTCTAGCTTTAACTAGCTAAATTTTTTTATTCTCGATATTTTTGACCAACTAGTTGGATTTTACCAAAACAATTATTCCTCTCGCGCCCATGGCCTCTGAGTCAATAGCCCATTCGGGCTCGATGAACAATTGTTGAAATAAAACGACCAAGCCGAGGCTACTCCAGTTCTGTGCCGCTCTCCCATCCCCCAACGAGCTGCGCGAGCTTCTGCCAAACACGTATTTCTAGTTCTTCTCCTGTAACGCCTGCATGCCGTGGCGAACATGCGGGCACGCGCTTTTGCAAAACGGAAGATCTATATATGTGTTAGAAGTTTT
>CALNXI010001611.1:77236-97236 GCA_942486025.1 Porites evermanni | reverse complement strand
GGACCAATATATGAACGCCTGTCAATTGCCGCTCGTGTGTATTCTGGCTTCACCTTGCTCAAAAACGGTGCCAACCCTTCATAATTGTTGAGAGAAAAGATAAACGCATTGGGGGTTCCGGCATAGCCACCACTGGATTCTAACAAAACAAAACATAAAAAGTATAACATAAGAATTTAAAATGATTGAATATACTTCATGTTTTTCTATTTCTTTAACTAACATTTTTGTTATCATGTATATTTTCCTTTCAGCAGACAGTAAAATAGCCTATCTGTACGATTTTTATTTGCTAATTGATTATTTTTGATACTAGAAATACGTTGATCGCAATATCTCTTGAAGGCGTAAATGGGCAGCAGTACAAACAAATTGAAACCAACCAGGCAATAGATTAAACAAAAAAAAAAGGTTATAAAAAAACAAAACGGCGAAAAAAAATTTCAGTTTTTCCACGGTCAACGGCTTTTCTTGCTGGCTGCTAAAGCACAACTTTGAATGCTGCTTTCTGTGGATGACAAGCCTCTCTGATTCTTTCATTTAGTTTCATAACTCGCCATATAGTTCATTAGTGTTCGTAGTATGTCGTTTGTATATTGAGCGCTAAAAGCAGTATTAGCGAGTTGCATCTATCTAACGATTTCTCCATGCTCTTTGTCAGGGTCCAAAATTGGTTCAACAAGCTAGTGCTCGACAGATGCTTTTAAATCTAATAATTTGAGATAGTGTTGAACACCGCTCTCTGCAGCACCATCGCTGATAAGCCCTCTATCTTCTGCTCCAAGATGGTGAAATTCAAGATTGTCCATCTTTTACCGTATTTATAACCATAAAACGTTCATTCCAAAATATCTAGATAACGCTCTTACAGATTTCGCTTAAACTTCACGAACATCGAGGCAGCTATTGGAGGAAAGAGCTTCCGTGAACAATTTTGGGTGAACTGTCCCAGTTCAGAGAAATACTGCTGCAAGTAGAATAGGTAAAGGCTTCATTTCGTTACTATGACAATTCCGGATCCGATGTCATTGCAACCCTGATCATAACAAATTTCATCTTTACCTAATACAACTATAATAGCAATTTTTCGAAGTAGTTTATGCTCACACTAAGAAAGTATTTACCCTGAAAAACTGTATCGAGCCACCTTAACTCATTTGAATGGGTAAAACGTAGAGAGCTTAAGTATAGTATAAACGGCATATCGAGGCGTGTCTCTCTGACAAATAATTCATCATTTAGGAAATGATATTAGTGTTTTTCGCTTCCTATTAAAGCATTACTCTATTGTAAACTATAATGCTAGTACTATTGTTGGAATCATATTGCAGTTATGAGGAACAACTGTAGGAGTACCTTAAGGTGTCAGTGAAACACCCGTGGCACTAAAGCCCTTTCAAAGGTACTTAAAAATCAATATCAAATCTTACTCCAAGGAATGTCAGTGTATCCTCCAAAGACATATTGGCCTTTCTGTACGATGGTCACAGTATTTCTTTTATCGTCACAGCCTTTATGGAAGGTGTTAGGTTCCCAACCATCTGAGGTAGCACGGTAGCAAAGGCGCCAGGAAGAATCCTCCTTAACCTCCGGAGCGCTAGCAAGAAAACGGTGAAGATGCTGGAGATAATACTGATTTTCATGTAATATTGTTGAGTTTATTGAAAATTCTGAAAATAGAAACACATGGATCATACAAAAAGGTTATTTTGGATATGCGAAAATATCACGGTCAGTGAATCTATTGTCTGCATATGGAGGTAGATTAGATAGAAAGGTAGATAGGTAAAAAGTGAATGAATGGATGGCTGCATGGATGGATGACTAATCTTTCTTTAAGAAAAAAACATGCCTGCATGCATGCATATTATAATGATAATGAACAAAGAGAAAGAGGAAAAATAACATTACAGAAGAAAACCAGTCAAAACAAACAAAAAATGCCATGAACTCTGCAGCAACGAGCAGGAATATCACCAAAGCCGCGTGACAACTCCGAAATGAACGAGAGCGTGAAAGTGAGTAATAGCACGGTTCAGTTAAGGAATGCTAAACAAAGGATATACCTTAGCAGATCGAGCTGATTAGGTGTTCTCTTACTGGAACGAGAGATAAAACTGCATACATTTTTATGGGATAATCGTGGATCAGGTGGACGGAAGGATGTAGTAAAGGGATTGACGAAAGTGTAGATTAATACCAAACCTTTTTAGGGTAGTCCAAAGACTATTGGACATCGCNACTGGAACGAGAGATAAAACTGCATACATTTTTATGGGATAATCGTGGATCAGGTGGACGGAAGGATGTAGTAAAGGGATTGACGAAAGTGTAGATTAATACCAAACCTTTTTAGGGTAGTCCAAAGACTATTGGACATCGCAGTAATAGTGTCTTTAAGAGACCACTGACATTTTCTAAAGGAATTAAAGTAGATTATTCGCTGATATGCGTCTCAACCATGCATCACCTCGAGCACTGCCAGTTTTGTATAATTATTCGTTTTTGTTTTGGGACAGAGTTACATTGTACATGCATCTGAATTCTGAATGATCTTGTAATTCAGCTTTGCTCGTACAAACTCTACAAATACAATCAGTTATCCCGTGTTAGTAATGTACAGTCGTAATCTGTGTTAATAGTTAATACGTTCTGATGTACTGTCTTCATTCATACCCGTCAAGAAGAGCTTCGGGATTTATCGAATAGCAGCTACAGCTGTTATGGCATTGTTGCTACAATCGTGAGAGTTGAACCGGCATTCGTCTATATCTGAATGATAATTAATTTTACTTAAGATGCATCTTGAATGAATTCTACGCAGGACAGTATGTGACAACAAAGATATTATGTACTAAAGATTACGGAATGCGGACGACAGCGAAGGTCTTACATGGTGCTCTTTCTCAACCAACGCTGTGGTTTGTGTAAGTTTTAGTGATAGAAAGTCACTGAAATCAGGCGTAATCAGATAACGAGTGATAGAAGGTCCAGATGAGCGTTATCAGATTGCGACTTCTGCATTCCACTGCATTCTTAGTGGAATTCTGAACGAAGCTGCCTACAATACGTACAGTGCAGGCGTGATGGAGATTAGGATTGCGGGCTCCTCTTGTCGCCGGCCGCAATTACTCTTTGGCAATTTTTTTTTCTCACACTCGATCGGACCCTCGGTTTTTTATCTTTGAGACGACAACCAGTAGATTTGTTCTCGAAGATTTTCTATTCGAGCAACCAAACTAACAATCTGCTAGATCATTCTCAGTCACCTAATTGTTTGTAGAGGGAAAAAACTTATTCATCCTTTGTTTGTTCCTAACACGCTCTCCTATGCAGAAATCCACCCAACATGTCCACTGAAATCCGTTGCTAAAGAGTCCACCAAACGTTGAAGTGTGGGATGGATTTGATACGACGGCAAATCATAGTAAGAAAAGCAATTCTCGAAGACCGCAAATCTTAAGTGAAAGAAAGGCTTCATTTTACCTCTTTTATTTTCTTACCTGCTTGACAGCGCTTACCCCTGAAACCAAGAGGGCACAAACATCGATATCTTTCTACTGTGAATCCGGATTGACAGGTTCCTCCATTTAAACAATCGAATTCTTCACAGGCATTCTTAAAAGAGAAACAGAGAAAATAGTAAATGACAGCAAACGAGTAGCTGGATGATTAGGATAAAGTGATATAATCAGTGGAAATTTTGCTTTTTACCTTAAGAAGAAGAAGAAGAAGAAGAAGAAGAAGAAGAAGAAGAAGAAGAAGAAGAAGAAGAAGAAGAAGAAAAGTAAACGAGAAATGATGTTGACGGTGATGATGATGATGATAATGATGATAATGTTGATGATGAGGAGGAGGAGAAGGAGAAGGAGGAGGAAGAAAAGGGGGAAGGGGAAGGAGAGCAGTTATCTAGAAAGAGCTTACATCTACTCCATGATAGAGGTAACCATTTTCATCTTTGAATTCGTTATTATGCCATCGATGAGTAGCGTTGTTTAACTCACATGTTTTTGTGCTCACGTGATAGTTGACACTCACGCAATTGTGTTCGTAGTAACAATGCAGCTTGCAGTTCTCAAAATCAGCAACAATTTTAGTTCCTATAGTGTGGTTCACCAAACGCTTGCTAATGAAGGAGAAAGGTCCTGGGAACTCTAGTGTACGACCATTATCTGAAACAAGAAGGAAACAAATGAATGGGCCCGTAATTTTTTGGGTAAAAATACCACTTGTGCAGGGGTTTTTTCCTAAGGTTTCCTTCGTGGTCTTTGTCTCAGAGCAGGGAACTACGTGTAACTGATGTTTATATTTTAGCAGTAGGAAGAGAGCGCCAACTTTGAAGGGGACTTAGGCCCGGTTCAGACGCCGAACTTTTCATGAGCCGAACCTAATTCGAATTAAGACCGACCCAAATTATTTAGACGGGCTAAAGTGGTTCAGACGCCGATCTTTATTCCAGCCGAACTAAATTCAGAAGGCGAAAAATGCGCATTTCGGTCAAACTGCTTACAAAATACGTTATAAGAATTTCTGCATTTGGTTCGGTACATGAAAAGTTCGGCGTCTGAATCAAAGGCGTTCCANCGATGAGTAGCGTTGTTTAACTCACATGTTTTTGTGCTCACGTGATAGTTGACACTCACGCAATTGTGTTCGTAGTAACAATGCAGCTTGCAGTTCTCAAAATCAGCAACAATTTTAGTTCCTATAGTGTGGTTCACCAAACGCTTGCTAATGAAGGAGAAAGGTCCTGGGAACTCTAGTGTACGACCATTATCTGAAACAAGAAGGAAACAAATGAATGGGCCCGTAATTTTTTGGGTAAAAATACCACTTGTGCAGGGGTTTTTTCCTAAGGTTTCCTTCGTGGTCTTTGTCTCAGAGCAGGGAACTACGTGTAACTGATGTTTATATTTTAGCAGTAGGAAGAGAGCGCCAACTTTGAAGGGGACTTAGGCCCGGTTCAGACGCCGAACTTTTCATGAGCCGAACCTAATTCGAATTAAGACCGACCCAAATTATTTAGACGGGCTAAAGTGGTTCAGACGCCGATCTTTATTCCAGCCGAACTAAATTCAGAAGGCGAAAAATGCGCATTTCGGTCAAACTGCTTACAAAATACGTTATAAGAATTTCTGCATTTGGTTCGGTACATGAAAAGTTCGGCGTCTGAATCAAAGGCGTTCCAAAGTCGATCCAAAGGCGAAATTCCCGGCCGGGCTAGGCGAAAAGAACGACTGAGCCGTTCCAAATTGAAACAGGCCTTCCTAATTAATTCAGACGCCGAACTTTTCATGTACTTAATTCAATGTATTAGGTTCGGCTCATGAAAAGTACGGCGTCTGAACCGGGCCTTACATGTTCCCCGTTCCTTAATTCTCTCTACCGCAAGATATTTTCGCTAATAACTTGTGCAGAAAATAAGAAATTTCAGTCATGCAAGTTAACAGATCAATTAATAATTAAGTGTTCTGGCTATAGGCAGTCAAAATGGCAGCAAATAAAAGAGAATTCTAGTTGCACTGTTGTTTTCAAACAATTCCTTCCCATGCTGTGAATATTGCCAATCCACCTTCTTATACGGTAGTTTACGAAAAATAGTTTGAACTCAATTCAATTGCATAAGGGAAATTACCTTGAAAATAGTGAAAACACTGTTCTACTGCATAAAGATTTTAAAATCCCAACCTTACATGGCATATTTTTCGAGATGTAGAATTTCGTGTTTTTGTCCAAAGCTGCACACAGGTCATTTTGCGCAAAATTTAGTTAGCGAACTTTGAATCGTCGAAAAATCATAAATTCTTAAATATTCCACGTACAGATTTATATTAATTTTGGTCTCTTTTTATAGCTTAGGAAGTATGCTTTTCAGAAAATAAAAAGATTTATGGTGCACCGATGAAGCCTTCCGAATTACTTGTCTTCAAGGACATTGACAGTAATTTTTCCGGGGTTATATTTTTTTCCTTGCGCGTAAACAGCCAGTGTCTTTGCGAAAAATAGTTTGAACTGAATTAATTCGATTACATAAACGAAAATTACCTAAAAAAATAGTTATTAGAACTAAACTGTTAAACTTCATAAACAATCTGAAGTCCAGACTTTATATAGCATATTTTTCGAGATATTGAAGTTCGCGTTTTTGTCCAAAGTTGCGCAAAAGGGCATTTTGCGCAAAATTTAGTGGTCTTAAATGCGAACTTGGAATCTTCGAAAAACCATTGGTAGTGAAGCCTTCCAAACTATTTTGCTTCAAGGACACAATCAATTTTAAGGCGTTATTACTTTTTCTCAGCGGTATAAACAGACGGTGTATTTGGGTAAAATATTTTGAACTCAATTCGATTGTATGACCAATAAAAAGCCTAACAGCCTTGGAATAAAGATATATGGAAAATATCAATGAATCAAGAAATTCGATAAGCACTTATATCCAATCCTTTACACAGCATATGCTATTAAAAAAATATACGAGAATTTTGCATGACTATTCCTGTAATGAGATTGAGTTAGTCAAAATGAGTCAAAAAAGAGATTAATTAAAAACAAAAACACTCACTTTTGAACATAAAAACAACTGTTTACAAAGAATAAAAAAAGGAATATCAAAAGTCGCTCTTTGTCAGCCTTAAATGCAGTAAATGCTCACCCCGTCAATCTCATTTTAAGCGTTTCACAGCTTGCAGCATGACTCGAAGTATCGTTAAGCTTTTTTGTTTTCTGGTTTTTATGGATAAGTACCTATTTTTGCTTTAATTTACTACAAAGTTTGGGGTAGTGGAACACAAAGTGTCCGAAATTCATTCCACTACTTCAAAAAGGTTTAATTATATATATTTGAATTGTTAATTCCACTTTTGGATGTTTAATTGAGTTGCCTTCAAGGTTAGGTAACTTAACTAAAGAAGGTTTGCAAACCAAATTTTGAAGATGATGTAAAATGCTTACCATCAGTGCAACCAAAGGCAACTGGGAATAAAAACAGAGACAGACCAAAGGCACAAATTTGGAGACAAACGTCCATGCTCGGCATTATCCCTACTATCTTACCTCAGTGGTTCAGAAACTAACAACGTGCGCCCAAAACGGTAAAATATTGACAGCAGGATGACCCTATCACGTTTCTCTCGACTTCAAATAGAGAACTTTGTCATGACAGCTTTCAGTATTCAACCATTAAGAACATACGGACAGCAAACAATATTTCTACGGGTAGCTGTTGCAAAATTTCAATATCCCTGTTTTAATGGACTAATCGCTTGTTATTGTTTTGGTACCAATTTTTATCGAACACGTTTCAAGAAGAGATAACCAAATTCTTAACTGAATTCGACTTGAAGAAAGTGACATCATTTCGTAAAATTTCCACGAAAGTGACGAGAAACTGATGTAGATTCCTTAGTCCTGTGGGGCTCGCTCAGCAGTAGACTCTTGCACCCACTCCCAGTAATTCTCCATGCATAAATTTTTCTGCCTTACGGGAAAGTAGATAGTAGTTTTTCTCTCTTTTAAATTCATAAGAATTTATATATCCTCTGTATTTGGAAGTGTAAGAGCACCAAAAAGAGATAAATGTGATACAAAACTGCCTCACGCAAATGAAGCACCCTCAGTATGTTAACTTTAAGTGCAGTTTAGCAATTATCGCAGCCGGCAGCATTAGGGGTTTGTTTATCTTGTCTGTTTACCTTACTCTACTTGCCTGTTAAACAAAATGTTTCCCCGAGGTTTCACTTAGAACATGGAGCTACTTAAAACTGTAGGTAATAAAAACGGTCAGTTTTGAAGTTAATTGAAAGTATGCTGTTTAGAAGCAGAAGCATATGCTTCTGTTAGAAGTTAATGATCCAGGGGAGAGCCACACCTAATTGTTGGAAATATGATTCTCACAAAACAGATACGTTTAGATCTACCAACTACGACCTTTTTTGTACAGATTAATGATTACGGAAAGTGGGAAGCAAGTTTTCAAATCAGTATTAAGCCACAGGAAATAGTTTTAACTTTTGCTTCGCGAAACGGCAAATTTAATGAAGAAGTAAATAAATTCTGCACTACACGTTCTTGTTTGGCTAATGTTTACCGTGTGGTTGGCTCATTTTGAGTAAACTGAGTCAATTCAATTAAACCTTTCCAGCAAAAAGCCTGATTCTCAATATTATATTGATTCTCAATATATAGGCATTTGACATTTATCCACCTGCTGTTAACGTACTCCCTAGCTATATAAGAATATAAGACTAGTATAACTGGCCATTTTATATTTATTATTAGTAGTATGTGTAATCAAATGGTGACGAGTGAAATTAGGGAATAATTTCACTCGCGTTTTGTCCAAATCCTTTTAATTTCCCAAACCTTTAGGCGAGGGAAATTATTAGGATTTGGACAAAACGCAAGTGAAATTATTCACTAATTTCACGAGTATACCATTTGATTACCTGTTAATATCATGGGTGACGAATTACGTTAGCAAACTTGGATTATTGACATGTTTATCCTGGATCGTATCGATCGAGAACGCCACTCTCTCAAACGTTTAGAGCTTAAATTTGACTCAAGTTTCGAATTTTTCTACAAAATACCTGTTAGAATCCTTCTTGATGTGCTCTTTGGTGAGTTTAGGCTTTCTAAAGCTTTTTTATATGTCCTGGCATCTTCATTCATGACATTTTAAAACTTCCTCGCCATCTTGACACTGAGACGTACGGAAGGTTCCCATGGCAAGTTTGTAATTTCACATGTGAAATTACAAATTATCGCTGAAATTTCGCGCCAAAATTAAGAAGTAATTCGTCTCCTATGATATTCTTCTTCTTCTTCTTCTTCTTCTTCTTCTTCTTCTTCTTCTTCTTCTTCTTCTTCTTCTTCTTCTTATTATTATTATTATTATTATTATTATCATTACTATTATTGTTGTTGTTGTTGTTGTTATTGTTATATTTTTATTTTTTCTAAGGGCTGGGATGACTTGGAAAATAATTATAACTAGAACGGGCGGATGATAATTTGAAAATCGAAATATCGGTACTATAGGAATAGTAAACTAACTAAACTCAAGTACAGGGATAAGGGGTAACCAAACATCCCTCCACCTAAATGGTGCAGACTTAAAACTTAATTATATCTTGCGGTTTTGGAGCAACAAAGAGAAAGTTGAGCTGATTCGAGTGGAGGCTTATAACTAAATAGTCTCCTTCGCAGCCGTTATTAGGGTCGTCACTCGTCACGCATTAATTCCACTTTTGGATGTTTAATTGAGTTGCCTTCAAGGTTAGGTAACTTAACTAAAGAAGGTTTGCAAACCAAATTTTGAAGATGATGTAAAATGCTTACCATCAGTGCAACCAAAGGCAACTGGGAATAAAAACAGAGACAGACCAAAGGCACAAATTTGGAGACAAACGTCCATGCTCGGCATTATCCCTACTATCTTACCTCAGTGGTTCAGAAACTAACAACGTGCGCCCAAAACGGTAAAATATTGACAGCAGGATGACCCTATCACGTTTCTCTCGACTTCAAATAGAGAACTTTGTCATGACAGCTTTCAGTATTCAACCATTAAGAACATACGGACAGCAAACAATATTTCTACGGGTAGCTGTTGCAAAATTTCAATATCCCTGTTTTAATGGACTAATCGCTTGTTATTGTTTTGGTACCAATTTTTATCGAACACGTTTCAAGAAGAGATAACCAAATTCTTAACTGAATTCGACTTGAAGAAAGTGACATCATTTCGTAAAATTTCCACGAAAGTGACGAGAAACTGATGTAGATTCCTTAGTCCTGTGGGGCTCGCTCAGCAGTAGACTCTTGCACCCACTCCCAGTAATTCTCCATGCATAAATTTTTCTGCCTTACGGGAAAGTAGATAGTAGTTTTTCTCTCTTTTAAATTCATAAGAATTTATATATCCTCTGTATTTGGAAGTGTAAGAGCACCAAAAAGAGATAAATGTGATACAAAACTGCCTCACGCAAATGAAGCACCCTCAGTATGTTAACTTTAAGTGCAGTTTAGCAATTATCGCAGCCGGCAGCATTAGGGGTTTGTTTATCTTGTCTGTTTACCTTACTCTACTTCCCTGTTAAACAAAATGTTTCCCCGAGGTTTCACTTAGAACATGGAGCTACTTAAAACTGTAGGTAATAAAAACGGTCAGTTTTGAAGTTAATTGAAAGTATGCTGTTTAGAAGCAGAAGCATATGCTTCTGTTAGAAGTTAATGATCCAGGGGAGAGCCACACCTAATTGTTGGAAATATGATTCTCACAAAACAGATACGTTTAGATCTACCAACTACGACCTTTTTTGTACAGATTAATGATTACGGAAAGTGGGAAGCAAGTTTTCAAATCAGTATTAAGCCACAGGAAATAGTTTTAACTTTTGCTTCGCGAAACGGCAAATTTAATGAAGAAGTAAATAAATTCTGCACTACACGTTCTTGTTTGGCTAATGTTTACCGTGTGGTTGGCTCATTTTGAGTAAACTGAGTCAATTCAATTAAACCTTTCCAGCAAAAAGCCTGATTCTCAATATTATATTGATTCTCAATATATAGGCATTTGACATTTATCCACCTGCTGTTAACGTACTCCCTAGCTATATAAGAATATAAGACTAGTATAACTGGCCATTTTATATTTATTATTAGTAGTATGTGTAATCAAATGGTGACGAGTGAAATTAGGGAATAATTTCACTCGCGTTTTGTCCAAATCCTTTTAATTTCCCAAACCTTTAGGCGAGGGAAATTATTAGGATTTGGACAAAACGCAAGTGAAATTATTCACTAATTTCACGAGTATACCATTTGATTACCTGTTAATATCATGGGTGACGAATTACGTTAGCAAACTTGGATTATTGACATGTTTATCCTGGATCGTATCGATCGAGAACGCCACTCTCTCAAACGTTTAGAGCTTAAATTTGACTCAAGTTTCGAATTTTTCTACAAAATACCTGTTAGAATCCTTCTTGATGTGCTCTTTGGTGAGTTTAGGCTTTCTAAAGCTTTTTTATATGTCCTGGCATCTTCATTCATGACATTTTAAAACTTCCTCGCCATCTTGACACTGAGACGTACGGAAGGTTCCCATGGCAAGTTTGTAATTTCACATGTGAAATTACAAATTATCGCTGAAATTTCGCGCCAAAATTAAGAAGTAATTCGTCTCCTATGATATTCTTCTTCTTCTTCTTCTTCTTCTTCTTCTTCTTCTTCTTCTTCTTCTTCTTCTTCTTCTTCTTCTTATTATTATTATTATTATTATTATTATCATTACTATTATTGTTGTTGTTGTTGTTGTTATTGTTATATTTTTATTTTTTCTAAGGGCTGGGATGACTTGGAAAATAATTATAACTAGAACGGGCGGATGATAATTTGAAAATCGAAATATCGGTACTATAGGAATAGTAAACTAACTAAACTCAAGTACAGGGATAAGGGGTAACCAAACATCCCTCCACCTAAATGGTGCAGACTTAAAACTTAATTATATCTTGCGGTTTTGGAGCAACAAAGAGAAAGTTGAGCTGATTCGAGTGGAGGCTTATAACTAAATAGTCTCCTTCGCAGCCGTTATTAGGGTCGTCACTCGTCACGCAACGCTCCTCCCCACTAACGCCGGTTAGTGGGGAGGAGTGTTGCGTGACGAGTGACGACCCTAATAACGGCTGCGAAGGAGACTAATAACTAAATGGTGCATGCAAAAATATATTTTAAAATCCATCCGCCAAATGACTTATGTAAATCGTGTTTATTTTCTTATTTAACGCAATGCTCAACTTAACTGTTAAAATACGTCGAAGGATTTTCCTTGACTATCGGTGAACTCTCAGTTATATTTTAGAAAGTAACCTGATTTTATGATTCCGAATAAGAGAATAAAATCACGCTTTTTGTAAAAAATATATGTCAAAAAAGAATGAAGGGAAAAGAAAAAAGAATGACCCTGTTTTCTTCTTCAGAGTTAGCTTGCCAGACTGAACTGTTATTCAAGTCCTTTACAGCTGGGTTCCTCTTTCTTCCTTTTCTTTTATGACATTTTTGTTTCTGGAATCCAAACTCAGGGTTACAAGCTCGTTGTGAAACATGTTTCTCATTGGTATATCAAACATGTTAATTAATTCCACTTGGGGATATTTTTTTCAAGCTTCGACGGGCCTATGCAGCCTTTTATTGTGGTCCTATAGCTAGTCAATCATTCTTTGATAAAATTTGACGTATGAAAAATTGCTTGAAAGTACTAATTTATGTGTAGAAATTTTGAACAGTAGGCGACAAACAAAGGGGAACTTCGTCACGTGGTACAAATTCGCTTTTTCCCTTTGACGTAAGCGTGACCCCTAAGCTCGCAAGCACCCTGTCTGAATGACTCAGAGACCCCAAAAAAGGAGACTTTAAGGAGTTAAAATCCAACAAATTTCCAGGGGGAGCATGTTCCCGGACACCCTAGAAGCTTGCGCCTTCAGTGCTCGTTTAGGAAATCGGTCAGTACTTATCTTAGATCCGCGCCTGATAAAGGTCGACCTGTGTAGGAGGTTTTTATAACAGATCGTTCTCAAAGGATCTTGTAGAAATATAAAAAAAATAGCGATTGATTTCACATTCAACTGGTAATCTTACTGTCACTTCAAGATATAATATGAAAAGGGTACAATTAATTTTAAGGACATTTTAGTGGAAAGTGATTCGGGGGTCTCCATGACTATTAAAAATGTTTGTCTAGACTACATGTTGATGTATTAACAATAAGCCACAATGCAGCTATAAATGTAATTTCCGTATACATATTATGAACATTAAAAGATAGCTTGCATGTCTTCTCAAAGTAGAGGTTTTTGTATTTACTTCTTTGTATTGTAAAGACTGAAATATAATAGCTTATAGTGAATATTTTAAGCTGATATTGTGTTTTTGTTAAATAAATCAAGGAAACGTCCAAGTAAGGTTCTTGTCATCATACAGATCTCCTGTCCTGAACGATTAACCAATTTTATTAAATATTTTGTTTATTGAAATATGTTTTGTAAAATATTTGTGTGTGCTATAGAATGCTGAATTCTACGCACAATTTAACTGGTCTCCAGCTGGGAGATATTGACCGGGGGGACTGAACAAAATTTCACACGGGGACGGGGCGGGGGGCTCCGCCCCGAGGTGCAATCCCTAGCCCTTTTATACACCAGTTCAGCTATAAAATACAGTCACCTTTTAAGTCCTTCCGCAGACCGCAATGATAGATTTCCCTACCTTATTTTATAAATCAACCAGTGAAACCCCTACCCTTTCATATACAGGAATCCTGAAAAAAGATACCACTTTGTGTATTAAAAAAAAGGTCCACTTTTAATCTAGGGTGTCTATTGAAATCTTGATTCTCGGAATTTGCAGTTTCCAATATTTTGTGAAGGACAAAGTAATCTGAAAGATTTATAATCAGCTCACGGTCCTTGCTGTCCTTGCATTTTTTTTTTTTTTTTCACATTGCCTTTTTTTTACACAGCTACTATTGTTTTATCAACCATGGAGTTTCAGGAGTTCTGGGAGTTTAATAGACACAGAGTCAGCTAGTTGTTGCTCTTTTCAGTTTCTAAGTCCTGGTTATGGGCTAAGCATTGCTAAGTCTTATAAAATAGTCCCAAGTATCAATCAATAGGCAGAAAGTTGGGTCTTGGTTTGGGTGAGCTGATTAAACTGATTCCTCTGTTGTCACGGCGATTTTGCTAACCAGTTGGCATGAATGTAGAAAATCTTGTAAGTCCCAGATACCAGTCAGCAAAACCTACAAACCTGAAAATGGTATTTTTGAGCTTTTAATGACGTTTAGTTCTTATTATTGACCTTATTCGAACCTTATACTTCGATTAGGATAATCTACAGGACGAAGCTACTATTTTCGAGGAAACAATGCTTTCAAATGGCTCCAAAAATAAACTGATCCGTGAAAACGCCATGATATTGGTCTACCGGTATCGAAGTTGCTCGCTCCCGTTTTTACGTCAGTCGCGGTAAGGGGACTCTTTTTCCGCGCTGCTTTCTATCTTCAAGACTTTCGTGTCATTTCTTAGAGGGATTTTGCCAATCATTTTAGCTTGCATTGTTTCCTTCGTGGTTTGTTTTGATTTTTCTTCCCATCCAGCATAACTTTTCCTGTGCTGTGAAGACTCGAAAACGAGTGTTGGGATTCCTGTGGTTTAAAGGGGAATGGGTCTGAGATAAGGTCTGAGACACCTTAGAGGGCCGAAAGGGACTGGTGAGCACAGCGTTTAAAAATGGCGGACGATGTAGGGTGATGAAACTCGAACCTCAATGTTGTTCGCCTCCAATTTCTTCATATATGGCATCCCAGAGCCTTACAACGTTTAAGAACAATTATTTAATGCGATGAGTGAACGTCTGGCTATTCCTGAGTGCCCCTAGCATCAAACAGCCCCTCTGTAACTCGTTTTACTCGCTACGAACATCTTCAGGAGGTGTTATATCGACTCTTGTACTGCATCCACTGGACCAGATAAAAAATAGGTTTCAAGGTAAGATACTAGGAATAACTTGGTTGTGTGTAACGTGCAAATGCTTAAGCAACAGAAAACGTTTTCCGTGTTTGCATAGCGGTCAGTGTAAGACGCAGACTGCGGACTGCAGACTGCAGACTGCGGACCAGGGGTAAAATGCAGAGAGAGTGTAAAATGCAGACTGCAGACTGAGAGTAAAACGCAGGCTGGGTGCAAAATGCAGAATGAAGACTGTACTCCTTCTTCTTCAAATAGCTAGCTGGTAATCAGTTACACACCTCGCTTCCTAGTCGAAGTACATTACACATTCTCGCCAAAAGTTCAATGAACATCCAAACAGCTAAAGTCTGCTTACCTTGATTTTCAATCCTTTCATAGAAGGTCATCGAAATTTCCTGCAGAACATCTTCCTTTGTTGTTGAAATGATTTGCTCCTTTTTTTATCGCCATAATTCTTTGAATTCTTTCTGTACATTATATTGGGTCAGCAGCTTTTATTTAAGAGTAAACATCGTTGTGTTGTACCAATTCACGGCCACCTGTATCGAAAGTTGTAGCGTGAGGTCTCTCGAATGGAAAAAAGGTTAAAGGTTGTGATTACTAGTATGTTTTCGCGTCGTTGGCGACGTTCCAGAGCGAGGAAGGAATGGATTTGTGAAAGGAGATGTCAAGTAAGTGTAAGTGGTGTTGTTTACATGTATTTTAGGGATTGTTTTGCCCTTAAACCCTTCCGCGACTGCAGTTTATGCTCGGTCCGCATTTTACCCCGACCTGCGTTTTACTCTTAGTCTGCAGTCTGCATTTTACACACAGTCTGCATTTTACCCCTGGTCCGCAGTCTGCGTTTTACACTGACCGGTTTGCATAGCCCGATATAAATACGAGAGGGCTTGGGAGAATTCTCGACAGTTATGCATAACTAGTTTGCATAACTGTTGAGAATTCTCCCAATCCCTCGAGTTTATATCAGGCTATGCAAACACAGGAAAAAAGTTTTCTATTGTTTTTATAATATAACTCTCCCAAGAAAAAAAGCAAACTCTTTGTTACGGTCCTGATTAAAAGAGAAATTCTTACCAGTCGCAACGATTTTCCAAGTTTCAGCCGACGAAGGAATGGGTCAATAAAGTAAACTTGTTGAGTTTTGAACTTGATAAGATTCCCAATCCTGCCATTGCAGTAATTATCTTCATTAATCCCATTTTCCTGACAATTGTTATTGACTAATCCCCGTCCTGAAATTACGTTCAAAAACGTGCCTTGTAGGAGTTCCAGACTTCCTCATCTTAGGAGAATCAGTCAATCATATATGTAAATGTAGTGGGATAAAATGGTGGTACACTACATCATCAAAATAGAAGTGCATTAGGGTCAAGAAAAGTGTGGTAAATGATGAGCATGATGTACATGTCATAAGCCTTGCTCCAGGGGTAGGACCCTGGGCAAACCAGGGGAAAAATGATGGGTTTAGTACAGGATGGGTTGGACTGTCTGCCCTAAGTGAGGGGATAATTCAAGACGTTATTTTAGGTTTGAATGAAGTGGTGGGGGGAATTGAAATTTTGTAAAATTTTGGAAGGCAACTATGCGAACATTATACACTTAATGTCAGATCCCAAGGGAAACAGTTAGTTTTGTTTTCCCGAGAGTCCTGATGTTTCCCGAGACGAAGTCGAGGGAAACATCAGGACTCGAGGGAAAACAAAACTAACTAGTTTCCCGAGGGACCTGACATCAAGTGTTTTGTTATATTTCTAGACTTTCACTTCAACAGCAACAAAAGAATAACCGGAGTGAACCAAAATAGTCGACTCGGTACTTATAACAACACAAATTTAATTCTCAAAACCACTGAATGAATGATTTACAAACAAAAGTACTTTCCTTATATTATCTGCATCTTTTTCCTCTACTAGCTGCTGTTTTTCTTCTGGGAACTTCTGGGATAACTTTAAAAATCGTTGCTTTTTAGCTTGAGGCTTCGTGATTGTGTTGTTGTGTGCATTCACGAAAAAGAAAACTGGCAGGACCTGGCGGTGTTTTTCCCGCCTTTTGTCACGCCACTTTCCACCATGCTTTGATCACGTGCTGCAATGTATCCCGAGCGGGATACATTGTTTAATGTATCACGATCGGTATACATTTGATTTTAGTCAAGGCCACGTGACCAAGAATCAACCAATGGCAGTCCCTGTTTAGTTGAGTGAAAGTCTAGGAATATAACAACATAATTTGGCAAATGATAATACAGGTCATATAAGTAGACTGTCGCCTGCTTGAATCTGTCTGAAGGTTTTCTTTTATTGCACTAATTTTTTAAATAAAAAAATATTACCTTGCTTCCCCGGACATAAAAAATAAATGAGTGAAATTTGATCACCAATTATTATGGCTTGCATAGCTGGAGGGATCAAAGTTTAAAAGTGATCTTTGGTGTGGCTGCAAGTGGTTTTTGCCCATTCTTACAGTTTTATAGCCTAATGACCGTAGGTGCTTTTATTATTGTCATGAGCACCAATTTACACCTGCTACACAGGAATAAAAATGTTCTCTATCAATCCGGCAAAAGAAACCCATTTATGAAGTGGCTATCATGGGGTTTTTCATTTAAGGAGCAATTGAGCTTTGGAGGTAATTTTATTCTTAACTTTGTTCCACCCATTTTTCAATTCGCCTCATTGACATGAGGTCGTATCCTATTTGCAAGCTGATGACATGTGACTGTATAATGTTGACTTACACTTTCTGTAGAAAATTAAAAAAAATAATTTGATAGGCTTGTGTAGAAAAGAGAAGAGGAAAACAGGCCTTGTATTTCTGCAGATCATTTTTATTAGAAATATGTTTAATATTTCCTTCAAGAGTTAAGAAGAACTGGTTCCAATCAATCAAGAGAGAGTAAAGTGTTTTTAAATATAGAAAAAAGGAAAAAAAGTGTCAGTTCTTAAACGCTCCCTTGTACTTTTATACAGTTTTAAGCTCATTTCCTCATATTGCGATGTTTTTTTGTTTTTTTCTTGTTTTGTGTTGCAGAATCAATACACGATGGCTGAATACAATGGAGCAGTGGACGTCATCTGTAAAACGTTCAGGTTAGATGAGGGACTCGCTCCGTCATTTTCTTTTCCGTTGAAAGCAGGTTTTGAATGTGAAATTGTCCAGCACTCCAAGATTTATACCTTAAACAGTCACCTTCTGACGTTACCTTTTTTGTCGACTTTCTAGATACGAAGGACAAGAGGGGATTTTATAAAGGATTGTTTCCTAATGTTCTCGGGTAAGATCCCTAACAAAAGAGCCCCGAGATTTAAAATTTGTCTGGATGACAGAGAGTAATTTGCAGGCAGGCAATTTTATTATTCAAAAGGTAGATAAGCCTATCCACTGGATAAATCTCAATCTAGTGGACAACGCAGTTGATATCCGTAATACTTATCCACTGGATAATGATTTATCCGGTTTAATTAGCGCTATAAAACATTTGAACAAGCGGGGCCAGAACTGTAATGTAAATGTCATGGATAAAAGGACCTCTTTAACAGTTCGGTCTTCACACGTGAAAGATCGATGAAGTTCTTAACACAACTGTGCGTAAAAAAAAAAAAAAAAAAAAAAAAAAAAAAAAAAAAAAAAAATTCGAAGTACATTACACATTCTCGCCAAAAGTTCAATGAACATCCAAACAGCTAAAGTCTGCTTACCTTGATTTTCAATCCTTTCATAGAAGGTCATCGAAATTTCCTGCAGAACATCTTCCTTTGTTGTTGAAATGATTTGCTCCTTTTTTTATCGCCATAATTCTTTGAATTCTTTCTGTACATTATATTGGGTCAGCAGCTTTTATTTAAGAGTAAACATCGTTGTGTTGTACCAATTCACGGCCACCTGTATCGAAAGTTGTAGCGTGAGGTCTCTCGAATGGAAAAAAGGTTAAAGGTTGTGATTACTAGTATGTTTTCGCGTCGTTGGCGACGTTCCAGAGCGAGGAAGGAATGGATTTGTGAAAGGAGATGTCAAGTAAGTGTAAGTGGTGTTGTTTACATGTATTTTAGGGATTGTTTTGCCCTTAAACCCTTCCGCGACTGCAGTTTATGCTCGGTCCGCATTTTACCCCGACCTGCGTTTTACTCTTAGTCTGCAGTCTGCATTTTACACACAGTCTGCATTTTACCCCTGGTCCGCAGTCTGCGTTTTACACTGACCGGTTTGCATAGCCCGATATAAATACGAGAGGGCTTGGGAGAATTCTCGACAGTTATGCATAACTAGTTTGCATAACTGTTGAGAATTCTCCCAATCCCTCGAGTTTATATCAGGCTATGCAAACACAGGAAAAAAGTTTTCTATTGTTTTTATAATATAACTCTCCCAAGAAAAAAAGCAAACTCTTTGTTACGGTCCTGATTAAAAGAGAAATTCTTACCAGTCGCAACGATTTTCCAAGTTTCAGCCGACGAAGGAATGGGTCAATAAAGTAAACTTGTTGAGTTTTGAACTTGATAAGATTCCCAATCCTGCCATTGCAGTAATTATCTTCATTAATCCCATTTTCCTGACAATTGTTATTGACTAATCCCCGTCCTGAAATTACGTTCAAAAACGTGCCTTGTAGGAGTTCCAGACTTCCTCATCTTAGGAGAATCAGTCAATCATATATGTAAATGTAGTGGGATAAAATGGTGGTACACTACATCATCAAAATAGAAGTGCATTAGGGTCAAGAAAAGTGTGGTAAATGATGAGCATGATGTACATGTCATAAGCCTTGCTCCAGGGGTAGGACCCTGGGCAAACCAGGGGAAAAATGATGGGTTTAGTACAGGATGGGTTGGACTGTCTGCCCTAAGTGAGGGGATAATTCAAGACGTTATTTTAGGTTTGAATGAAGTGGTGGGGGGAATTGAAATTTTGTAAAATTTTGGAAGGCAACTATGCGAACATTATACACTTAATGTCAGATCCCAAGGGAAACAGTTAGTTTTGTTTTCCCGAGAGTCCTGATGTTTCCCGAGACGAAGTCGAGGGAAACATCAGGACTCGAGGGAAAACAAAACTAACTAGTTTCCCGAGGGACCTGACATCAAGTGTTTTGTTATATTTCTAGACTTTCACTTCAACAGCAACAAAAGAATAACCGGAGTGAACCAAAATAGTCGACTCGGTACTTATAACAACACAAATTTAATTCTCAAAACCACTGAATGAATGATTTACAAACAAAAGTACTTTCCTTATATTATCTGCATCTTTTTCCTCTACTAGCTGCTGTTTTTCTTCTGGGAACTTCTGGGATAACTTTAAAAATCGTTGCTTTTTAGCTTGAGGCTTCGTGATTGTGTTGTTGTGTGCATTCACGAAAAAGAAAACTGGCAGGACCTGGCGGTGTTTTTCCCGCCTTTTGTCACGCCACTTTCCACCATGCTTTGATCACGTGCTGCAATGTATCCCGAGCGGGATACATTGTTT